>LOJH01002158.1:19651-48256 GCA_001685095.1 Ellobius talpinus | reverse complement strand
GCCAGGCAATGCTTAAATGAATACAGTTTATGTGTTGTTATTTCGGGTGTTGAGTTAACCATGCGGGAACCGGGCAGGACGAAAAGCAGGCCTGCTCCCCTTATCACTATACCCCCCCAAGTTCAATTTACTCTCCATAAAAGTGCAATAAAAATCTCACTTGCCTCCAGACTGTGGAATACTTTTGATTCCAAACTATTTGGAATAGAGATTGTAACTAACAATATTTTTGGAAAGAACTTAGATGTTCTTTTTTTATTTCAGTTAAATTTTTTCATTTATTTTTACATACCAAAGGCAGTTTCTAGATGAAGTTCTTGAAAAGAGAAAAAAGTAGAGGGAGGAGACAACACAGCACTATTTTACCAGAATGGATAGCAAGGAGTTTAACGACCCTGCAAGATGTTGGAAAACATAAAGTCAGGGCTAAAATGATTTATTCCAGCAAATGGCAGATGTGCAAAGTGAGTTTTGAGTTCCTGATAGTGGGTGGGAGAATTTAACATGTGCATAGTTGGGAAGGAAGCTGGGAAATACTATCAGTCACCTCATCATCATCATCATCATCATCATCACAACTTAAATTCAAGGAATGCCCTGTGCTTGCCTGGTTTCTGATGCACTGAGCCATCTCTCCAGCCCCTCTTCCCTGAACACGCTTCTCTATGTTACTCTCTCCAAAGTGTAAAGTTCTCATGCTAAAGATAGAAAATAATTTTTCTCTGTATACTAATAACAGCACTTACTTTTATATTTGTTTTTTTGAGAAAGGGTTTCTCCGTCTAACAGTCCTGGCTCTCCTGAAACTTGCTTTGTAAACCAGACTAGCCTCCAACTCACAGATATCCTCCTGCCTCTGCCTCCTGAGTGCTGGGATTAAGGGTGTGAACCACCACCACTTGACTAATAACAACACTTAAATTTTTTATTTATTTATTTATCGTTTATGTATGACCACTCTGCATGTTTACCTGAAGAGGGCATCAGATCCCATTATAGATGGTTGGGAGCCACCATATGGTTGATGGGAATGGAACTTAGGACATCTAGAAAAACAGCCAGTGCTCTTGCCTGCTGAGCCATCTCTCTAGCCCCTAATAACAGCATTTTATTAGGTGTTGAGTTTGTTGGTTTTCTGTCACTGTAAAAACATCTGATGTAATCAATGAATAAGGAGGGAAGGTTTATTTTGGCTCTTGGCTTTGCCAATTTCAGCCCTTGGTCAGTTGGACCCATCAGTGTTGGGTCTGTGGCAAGTCACCTCATCATGGTAGAAATATGGAGAAAACAAAAGCAGAGAAAGAGGAAGGGATTGGGGTCACCAAGCTTTACCTATTACATAGTTGTCACAACAGTACAATGGGCTGGGATCAACCTAAGCTTTTGGGGGACAGTTATCCAACTCAAAGCAGAGTTATCTAATGATTTCAATCATCTAGTTGTCTCTTGCTAATGAGAATAATGACATACTAGCTTTATTCTCAAAACACAATTCTTTTATGAATTGTATCTACTGTATCTTTTCCATTAAATCCTCCATCCTATCTAAAACGTGAAGAGATTTTACATGAGATATGCTAAGCACAGGCGTCTTTGCTCTTAGTCTACTTTCCAGGACATCTCCTGCACCACATTAATCTAGCCTGGTCTAGCGTTCTGAGCACTGAATGTTAGAAAAGTTTTCTTCTGTGATGTCCCTGTCAGCCACATTCAGAAAGAATGTGAACATTCCTAACTTGTGCTTAATATAATTTTATGACTTTCTCGCCCATAAATTTAATCCATGCTCAACTGTTTTGATTTCTAGACCATATAACCCTTTACCGGCTAATAAGAACTGTAATTTTACTACCCACTGTGTGAATAACTACCTCTTCTTACTTGTCTCTCTTGGCTTCAGGAACTCTTTATTAATTCCAGTATTGGGGAGTCGAGGGTCTGTTTACTTTATCTGCAACTGTAACCAATTATTTCTCCTTTTATGATTTGCATACACTCAAATGACCTTGGGTTTTAAATTTTTCTGTGATCACATCTATAAACAAAAAAATCTAAGATAAACTGTTCTGAGTGAATCTGATTCTTTAAAAAGGAAAAGACAGGAAATAGCAGAGAGTCAAGATAACAAGTGTTTTTATGACTGATTAACTCTCACCAATGCAAACATGTTGAAGATAGAGACTGGCTTTTATTAATTCTTGAGGGGGGCTCATCCTCAGCACACTGGTTCTTAAATGTCTATATCTTTTTCACCTCAAGTTAAAAACTCATAGCTAAGCTTCACTGCAAGTTTTTCATTCAGTAGCTATTAGGTGGAGACTAGATTTGCATAGATAACATGTAAGTGCCCAGGAGGCCTTGGCACATCTGGCATGGGGATCACAGTTGCTGAACCTCTCCCTTAGCACAACTAATGTTACCTTCACAAGGCTAAATAGAACAAGCTGTAGAGGGGCCATTAGGCAAGAAACTAGTATGGCTATGGCCTAGCACATGTAACACAGAGAGCCCAAGAGGAAGCTGCTTATGTGTGGTAGGCAAGCCAGCCAGATAGTTAAGAGAGGCAGTGGGGCTTGCTTACTGAGTCCAGGCATCCAGTTGCAGGGTTAACTCTTCCCATCATTCCTTTCTGTTTTTCATCAGTGAGTCAAATGTGTTGCTCTAGGAAGCAAGGCAAGGAAAAGCAGCTTCCTTTAAAAAAAGAGTTAGATGCGGAAGTTGCTCATCACCTTTAAACGTCTTGGCTATCGGCTAGAACAAATTCATTGTGTTTGATAGTTTTATGCCAACTTGACACAGGCGAAAGTCATCTGAGAGGAGGGAACCTCAATTAAGAAAACGCCGCTGGCAGGAGTTCAACCAATGACTGGTCTAATTTGAGGCCTACTGCCACCAAAGGGAGCTCATGCTCCACAATCAATGTCTGGATGACCAGAAACCAGAACCTAGATAGCATAGAGACTTAGGATAGAAAGAGAATCAATAAAATGTTATTCCTAAAGCCATTCTGCTATACTCACAGGTCAGGGCCTAGCCCAGTTATCATCACAGGGGTTTCCAAAGGCAGCTGATTGGAGCAGATGTAGTGACCTGTAACGAGTCATTTTCTGTCCCATCAGCCAACTTTCAAATAATGACATAGAGACTTACTATTGATTATTAAAGCTTGGCCTTAGCTTAGACTTGTTTTTAACTAGCTCTTATAACTTAAATTAACCCATTTCTATTACTCTATGGTCTGTCATGTACCACCCATCCCGCTTCTTCCGTGTCTCTTGGTATCTCTACCTTTCTTCTTCTCAGAGGCCTCTCTGTCCCCAGAAGTCCCACTAATCTCTTCTTGTCTAGTCCTTGGCCATTCAGCTCTTTATTATATCAGCCACAGCAAATACATCTTCGCAGTGTACAAATATCTCAGAACAGAGATCTATGACCAAACATTAGGCAGGAGAGCCCAAATTAGAGCTCTCTACCGGGTTCCTCCCCTTGGAGCCTGGGGAACTCTGCAGAAGAGGGGAAGAAGAATTGCAAGAGTCACAGAGATAGAGAACACCAGGAAAACATGGCCCACAGAATCAAATATGCAGTGCTCATAGGGACTCACAGAGACTGATGTGGCAATCACAGAGCCTGCATGGGTCTGTGCTAGGTTCTCTGCATATATATTATGGTTGTTTAGCTTGGTGGTTTTGTGGGACTCCTAACAGTGGGGTGAGGGGTGTATCTGACTCTTTTGCCTGATATTGGGGCAGTTTTTCTCCTACTAAGTTGCCTCACCCAGTCCTGATATGAAGGTTCTTGCCTAATCTTATTGCAACCAGTTATGCTGTATTGGGTATATCCCTGGGAGGCCTGTTCTTTTCTGAAGAGAAACAGAGGCGGAGTGGATGTGAAGGAGAGGAGAGAAGTGGGGGTGGTGAGGTTGGGAGGAACAGAGGAGGGGAAACTTCAATTGAGTTATATTGTATGAGAGAAGAATTAAAAAAAAGTTGCCTCCATAAAATCAGGCTGTAGGCAAGCCTGTAGGGTATTTTAGTGACTGGGGTAATCAGTAATTGATAGGGGAGGACCCTAGCACATTGTAGGTGGCTCCATCCCTGGGCTGGAGGTTCTGGATTCTATAAGAAGGCTGAGTAAGCCAGTAAGCAGTAAAACCTTCCTCTTCCATGTCCTTATACAAGTTTCCAGCAGAAGGCGTGGCCCAGATTAGAGATGGGTCTTTCCACCTCAAAAACTCTAGATTAAAGGCGTGTCTTCCCACCTCAAAGAGTTGCATTAGAAAAGAAATAGATCTTTCCATTCAAACTAAGCACAAATCCCTCACAGTTATGCCCCTCTAATTTTGAGGTTTTAGTTAATTCCAGATGCAATCAAGTTGACAACCAGGAACAGCCATCACATTTACTTTACTGCAAGTTGGGAAATCTAGGAGCTACCTGGGGCTGAGAGTGCTGCTGAAGTTTAACTAACAAGAAAGAAGGGGGGGTAGATGCTGAAAGAGGGTTAGTAGTTACTCAAAATCCATGACAACTCTATGAATATAGTAGCGAAAACCTGAGGAGTAAACACAATAAGGTGGTGTGTGTGTGTGTATACACATATATTCATTCTTTCTAAAAGGAGACAAGGAAGAAATTGTTCTTAATGCTAATCATTACTGAGGTTGTTAATTTGGTGTTGATATGGATCAAGCAATAAAATCCTTTCTGTTGACCTCAATGTACCCAGCATATCACAGTGCATCTGAGAAATGCACTTAACATTTCCTTAATAGATGGATGTGGATCAACAGATGGTTTGATGAGTATCCAGTTGTAGACTATGCCAGGCCTGGCACGGAAGTCATGATAGTGGCTGGCACAGCAACGACCATAGGGAGAGTGGTGAGGCACACGGGGATAGTTACTCTAGAATGGTGGGAAGGGCATAGGCATACAGGCATCTAGGCATACCATGACTACACAGAGGTCATGCACTTTGACCTCAGTGACAAAGTATCATCGAAAACAGTGGAAGAGATTAATAAGTTTAGAAACATCTCAGGAAAGAGCTTCCCTTTAGTGACAAGCTGCAGTGTGAGTTATAATATTTGTTTGGTTTGCTAGTTAAAGAAAGTGATGGATAAGAGAAGCAGGGGCAGGGGACTGATCTGGCATCATCTTAGATGTGGGGATGAAAAGCAAGTGTGAGGTGTCCCAGGGGCAAAGGTTCATGACTATCCTGCACACTTGTCAGAGAATTTTTTTGAGCTGAGCAGGACTGAAGCAGAATGGAGACCAGCAAGAAAAGAGGGTGGAGCTAACAAAGAAGAATCCTCCAAAGGGCCAAAACTTTCGGGATCTCATTACTCACTCATTTCCTCTGTAGGGACCCAGGAAAGAAGCTGACCTAAAGCAATTTGGTGGTCTTGTATGCGCATGAGTCGGCCTCTTCTTACAGCACAAACACTTTCTTCTGGAATAGTGCTTAGGAACAGGACATTTCTCACTCACTGACTGTCCACGACCAGAACACTTCCATCCTTAGGGCTAGCTCCCATAGCCATGTCTAGATAACTCACAAAGTTTAATTTTAAAAATCATCACATAATGCCCTGTTATTGGGAGCAGGTTTGGAGAACTCAAGGCACTCTCGGGAGAGAACATTTCTTTGAATTGACAATGCTTGCAAGGCTTTTCTGAGGGCACACTAGTGGTGAGACCTGGTAGTAAGAGCCACCCACACAGCACTGCTTCATCACGGCATCCATGTGCCTGAAAAGGACATGGCTTTCTTCCAAGACGGTGCTTGTTACTCAAAAATGTGAACTCTCTTAAGTCAGAGTTCAAAATAGACTCATAAGACATATCATCTGCTTTTTAGAAATACCTTTTGAAAATGAGAACTGGAGGCCTGATGTGTATGTGGGTTAGGGTAGGGAGGATCTAGGGAAGAGTCTTTTACAGAGCCAAGGCAGTTAGAGTAGATACAAAATATTTCATTTATGTGAAGACCACTGAGTGTGCCATCTTACATGGTTTGAATGTGGATTCGTCCTGAAGCTTCTGGTGGGATGCCATCCCAGTTGTGAGGTATTTAAGAATGTGGAAACACAGGCTGAAGAGATGGCTTGAGGGTTGAGAGCACTTGCTGCTCTTGCAGAGGCTCTGGGCTGAATTCCCAGCACCCACATGGTGGTTGGCAACCACCTGCAACTCCAGTTCCAGGGGATCTGATGCCCTCTTCTGACCTCTGTGGTTACCAAGCAAGCAAATAGTGGACACATACATACATGAAAGAAAAAACACTCAGACATAAAATAAAATAAAAACAAAAACAAGAAAAAGAAAAGAAAATCCTCTCTCCTATCCCTGATCTATGGCATCTTTCCCCCAGTATCCATGTTAATTGCTCATTCCCAAGCTTATCCAGCATTGCTAACTTGCTTCTTTCTGTGTCTTCTGCTATTTCCCTCGCTGCACTCACAAGGCAGATCCATCATCAAGATGATCACAGTGTTGAACTGCACATCTGAGGACAAATTTGTAATGCACTGGACCCCAGTCTCCTTCCTAGAGAAAGAAACAATCCCCATGTAACCAACAAAACAGGGTTATTGAGTTAACAAATGAGAGCTTAAAAGGATGAGCACTTGTGCTCCTGGCTATTGTGGCCCAGGGTGCTGGAAAATCCTAATTGCTAATGATAGGCAATCTGTTTTCAGAGCAGTCTCAGGGAGGAACTGGCTCTCCCCATGCAAAATACTTCAAAAGAGCCACCAAGCTGACACAATGAAAACAAGTGATCACACAGGGATAGCACATAGTTAAGGATGACACAGACGGATTCTCATGCTGAAGAGAGAGACCAAGAACTGCCACATGGCACAGTCTTTCCCTTTAACTCACAGCAGACACAGTCCACTGGGGAACAAAAGCGAAGGGCTATGCTGTGTGCCTGAATGAAGTTCTGGGGAGTGATTAGAAGAACACTGAAACAAGTGGGGAGAACAGGAGAAGCAGGAGGGGCAGAGAAGGAAAATGTAAAGACTGAGAATATAACAGAGCACGGGAGAGCAGACTGTGGACCAGCAAGGGCAGACCACCGCTTTGAGCTTGCTAGTCAAGGTATATCTCAGGTTCCCAATGAGGAGCCTATAAATGACAGCGGGAAGGGATGTGAAGAACGCATCCAGGTTGCAGCTTTGTTCTTTCATCAACTTCCTGAGTGTAACTGACTGGGTGTAACAGTTGACATTATATGTCAGCTTTTGTTACACAGGTAGCTCGGGAAATTTTGTTTTCTCCTTTTTGGTGTGTTATGAGGGTATTTCTAGAAAAGACTGGAAGTTGAGTCAGTAAACAAAGACTCATGAACCAATCCATTGTGAGATGATTTCAAAAACTTGGAAAAGGCCAACCTGTTCTTTCCTTGAACTGATCCATCTTGAAATATCAAAGTTTGTGGTTCCCAGGCCTTCAGACTCTGGGACTTACACAGGAGCTCACATCCCAGTCTCCAAGTTCTGAAAGCCTTGGACTGAGTGTACCACAGGTGATTTAGCCTTTAAATCTCAAATTGATTACACTACTGTCCTGAGTCCCTAGACTGAAGACAATATTCTATGATTTTTTTCCTCCAGTCTTTGTAATAGTTCTATCAAGTCCATACAACAAATTATTTTTTAAGGATTTATTTTTAATTAATTTTAATGTACATGTATTTACTGTGTGGTTATGTGCATGAGTGCAGGTGTATGCTAAGGACAGAGATATCAGATCCCCTCAGAGCTGGAGTTACAGGCAGTTGTGAGCTGCCCAACCTCGGTACTGGGGACCAAACTGCATGTTCGTGGCAAGAAAAGTATATGCCATTAACCACTGAGCCATTCTCCAGTCCTCAATAAAGTCTTTCTTCTGTTTCTAAGTGTCCTATTAAATTTGTTTCCCTGTAGAACTCTCATGCATTGAGCAAGGATTTTAATTATTATGACAAGTTTAGATTTTATGCACTAGGAGTCTTAAAGAAGCAGATGCAATCAACTCTTGTCTGCCAAGGCACTGGCTTTGCTTCTTAGACATTATCCTGTTCTAATGCTTTTTCTCCCCTCCCCACTTTTGGAGATCTTTTCCATGTTGCCTTTAATTCTTGGTAGACAGATGTGTTGCAAGGGGTTAAAAACCACACAGATAAACAGGCAATTGGTTTGATAGATATAATTTCCAGTATTCCCAAGAGGCTTCCTGCAAAGGAAAAGTGGAGAGGTGCTGGTGTGGGGCCTCAGCAGGTAGAGGTGACTGCTGCTGAGCCTGACAAGCTGAGTTTGACCCCTGGAACCCACATGGTGGAAGAAAATCAGCTCCTGCACATTGTCCTGACATCACACTTGTACTGCGGCATGCATTCCCATACGAGCATGGGCGTGCACACATGTACAAATGTCACAAAAATAAAATAAAATGAAAGTCAAAAGATCCTTGTAAGAAATATTTCCAGTGATATCCTCAGACTATAGGCATCCCTGACGAAGATCTAAACGATAAAATATAAGGGCCAGTAAAATGGCTCAACAGGAAAAGGTGCCTGATACTAGCCTTTTGACCTGATTCTGATTCCTGGAAACCCCGTGGCGGAAGGAGAGAACTGGCTCCCACACACCATCCTCCAACTCTGACAGGCATCTAAGAGAAAAGGCAACAGCACCTTGGCCTGACTTTAGATTTCAGACTTCACCCTGTAGGGTAAAATAAAGTTTAGGTTCACAAGCTGAGAACTTTCCAGTAGCTGAACAACCTCCTCCCTAAACCATAGAGATAGTTTTGCATCTTTAGTTCTCTAGAAACATCGTGGCTGTTCCCAACAACAGAAGGAACAAATGGATCTGATTGGCTGGACTGAAAGGCTTGCATTGTTGACAATGATGGCATATTCAAGGAAGGCTCTAATCTCTAAATCCTTACTGGTGAACATTGTAACTGTAACTTGGAAATAAATGTTTGTGATGCTTTGTGTTTATAAACCCAATTCTGCCCCTGCTCAGGGCTGTCAGGAGAAACAAGGCTCCCAAGTCCCTGTCCTGTAGCCCTGATCCATCAGTGACCCTCTTATGTGGTGATTTAATAAAATCTTCTATACCCATGTGTCGCCTTCCCCTTCCTCGTGGCATGTAACGGGCTAGGTATAACAACATGCCTTGGCATGATCCTGCTCATAGAAATACAAGCGCTAATAAATAAATGAATTAAGAAAACAACATGCCCCACTCCAACAACAGCAACAAAAAAGTAAAATATATCCTTTACCTGAGTCAAGTCTGTTTTAATATGGACTTTGGGAAACTGTGCCTCCTAGTCCCCATTGTCTGACAAAGGTATATATGGTGAAATCAATCTTAAAATTCAAATTTAAACATTTGTGTGTGGAAAAGCATGTGTGTCTGTGTGTGTAAGTCTCAGCACAGCTGCGGGGAGCTGGTTCTCTCCACTTAGCATGTGGCTCTCAGGGACTGAACTCAGGGGGTCAGACCTGGTTGGCATCAAGTGCCCTTTCCTGCTGAGCCATCTTGTTGACCCTTGCAAAATTAAACTGGATATTAGGCCTTGGTGCACAAGCCAGGACTGCCATTTCCACTTTCAGGTGTGAACAGAGCAGTGCAGATCTATGTTCTGGGTGGTCTGTCATTTCCTAGAGACTGAGGCAGACATGAGACAAGAAGCTTCTCTTCACAGGGAATATGGGAGGTTCCCGTCTTCGCTCCCACTGGAGTCTGGCAGAGACAAGCAGGTGTCTGCAATCTAGACGTGAGGCCTTGGGACCCACCTTTGGGGTTTTGTGGGGTAAATGTGTCCAAAGCAAGCTGGATCTAGATGTTAAACACATAGCTATTGGCTGAGTTGACACCGACAACATCAGTACTTCAGGCTCTGTCCTTCTAGTACCCACGTTCAAAACTGGAATGTTTGGAGGCCCAAAGCTTTGGCCCTCAGAGCTATCATGAGCATCCTTAAAAAGCACTGGTCGTGGGAGTAGGGAGAAAAGGCTTCACTCTTGAATTTGCTTCTTGCTTACTGACCCTGTACAAGCTAATCCTGTGTTCTGACCCTTGATTTCATTGTGTGTAAAATGTAACTCCTCTAAGTGTGCTCCAGAGCAAGGGGGTGGTGCTACTAAACTGTGATGAGTGTAAACATAAAAATGCTTACTAAGAACACAAGCCAGCTGGGGAGGGGGTGCACACCTTTAATCCTAGGTAGATCTCTGTGAGTTTAAGGCCAGCCTGGTCTACTGAGCAAGTTCTGGGACATCCAGAGCCCCCCCCCACAAAACAACAAAAACAAACAGAAACCTGTCTCAAAAAAAAAACCAACCAACCAAAAAAGAACACCACTTGGGCCCCATGTAAATGATATAAAATATAAATAAATAAATAAATGAAACTGAGGCAATATAATGACCTCCTGAATCTCTGAATTTAAGAATAGACATTTGTTGGAATAAGCCAGTGTGGTTTCTTAGGAAACAAATGTAAATTAGATTATTATATTTTTATTTATTTGTTGTTGTTGTGTGTGAACTTATACCATGGTGCACAAATGGAGGTCAGAGGACAACCTGCCAATCAGTGTTCTCCTTCCACCATGTTGGTTTTGGGGACTGAGCTTAGATTGTCAGGCGTGGTAGCAGATGCCTTGAGCCTGAGCCATCTCCTGGCTCAGGTTAAGTCGTTCAAATACAGGAGGACAAACATCATCTCAGTGACACATGAGCTGTAAGCATCAACCTGTCTTTATGAACTCCAAATAGAAAGGGGATTCAGGCTTACAGCACAGGGCCTCTATGCACAGCTTTGAGAAGGGCTGGGAAACAGACAGAATGCACCTGTCACAGTAAAGCCTGCATAAACAGGCAGACATCAGAGCTCAGACACTGTTAGCTGTGAAGTGCGTGGGAATACTTCAGACCCCAAATGTGCATCAATTAAGTGGGGTGTAGACCTGAGCCTGCTTCGGCTCTCCTGATCATAGCATTTGAGATGGAACTGGAGCATCAATTGGAAGCTTTCAAAAATGAAGCTAATCATCAAACCAACTGTGTACAGACTAAAATTTGCCCGAGGAAAATCTTGACTGGAGTGTAGTGACTGGCTGACATTCTACAGGATCCCCACCAATTTCTTCACCTCCTCGAACACAGGGTAGGCTAATTCTTTGGCTTTTGCAGATCCAGCAAGTAAAATCTTCTTTAAATGGTCCTTATCCTTTTTCAGTTTCTCAATTTCACTCCTGATTGGAGCAAATTTCTCAATCACAGCATCTGCCACCAGCAGCTTGTAGTGTGCCGTGTCCATGCCTGCGCTGCTACGCACCGCCTCCTCCACAGAGAGGCCTGACACCGCTGCGTGGATCGCCACCATGTTGGAGACGCCAGCTCTGCTGTCTGGCTCGTAGGTGACTTCCGATGTGAAGTCCGTCACAGCCTTCCGGAATTTCCGGACGATCTCCTCTGGGCTGTCTGTTATTCCGACAGTGGCCAGTTTGTCAGGGTCCGATTTTGACATTTTGGCAGAGGGGTCGCGGAGGGATTTCACTTTCTTCATAGACGCTAGTGAAAAGACACATCATCAAGAATGTTAGTCTAGATCTTGGAGATACTGAAAACAACAGCAATATTATCTGACTGCACAAATAGCATACGTGAAGAATTTGAGCAGTTTATCAAGTGTGGAGGTAAAGACACCAGAAACAGGTCTTGTTTAGTGCAGCATCCACAGCACGGATCAGCAGTGATTCATCCAGTGTGTAACTGACACAAATGGAATTATGTTGGCTATATACTTATTCTGTGCACACTTGTGGGTTCCAGGGAACCCAGGTCACCAGCCTTGCATGGCGAGTGCCTTTATCCTCCAAGTCATTTCTTAAGCTCTGTGAACACTTCATATATTTTTTTAAATTTTGTGTTTGTGGATGTGTGTACAGATTCACATGTGCCATGGTGAATCTGTGACCACAGGACAACTCCTGAGACTCTGTTTTGGTCATCCTCTTCGTTTTGAGGCAGGTTATGGCTTCCTTCTGCCATTAGACTGCATCTCCTAGGCTAGTGGGCCATTCTCCTGTCTCCACCTTGCTGTAGGAATGCTGCGACTTTAACTATCTGTGGCGATCCTTCCATGTCGCTACACAGTTACACATTTAGACACATGCACACACATAGAAACAGTCACAGAAACACACACACAGAGGGGGATGGTAAGCTGTGCTTCATAAACCAGTGTTATTGATAACTGCTTAGTTTATGGCTATTAATGATGAAGTAGGTAAAAAGCAATGGGTTGAACATTGAAATCTTACTGCTAAAATGGAGGTGACGTCAGTGCGCGGGATACCCTAGCAGAGCTGAGGTTGGCATTCCAGATGCAGTGTTAGGTGTCTGTCCTAGCTCTCCTCTTCATTCAGAAAACGTTTGGGGATCATCAGTTCTCTCTCATTTGACTGGGCTATGACTGAGCAGTTCTCATTCTCCCGACCTTTGTCTCACCGTGAATATTAAGAAGGGTGAGATACACGGGTTTTGGGATCAGCAGAGCTGACAGGGTTCAGCTCTGGGATAACTAGACATGTGACTTGGACACAGCATGAACACTGTTGAGCCTTGGTCTGCTTATGTGTAAAATAGGGCATGTAATTTGCTCTATCAAATACTATCTTTATCTTATACACACAATTTATTGACACATATTTTAGAAACTAAAATTATGATTTTTAAAGTTTCTCCCCATATTTCACTTTTTTCCCTAGAATCCAGCATCACCTTCTATTCCCACATAATCCCAAACAGCTAAGAATCCTGAAGCCTTCCAGTGAGAAAGCCAAATTTAGTTCCAGCAAAGTTCCAGGTCTCCAGTCCACTCTTCAATACGAGCCAAGATTCATAACCATCTGGTTGTTACTTACTGAGAATGGACTTGGGCAACGGAAAGAACTCCCCATACTTCTGGTTGAAACTTCGAGCTAGATCCTGGACAAGTTCCATGTGCTGGACTTGATCCTCCCCGACAGGAACATGTGTGGACCTTTAATAAAACACAGACAGAGAAACTCAGCAAGGCTCCTTCTTAGCCGGAAATGGTATTGCAAGCAGCTGCGTGTCCTGTGTCTACTTCACCGTTGGTGTTCAACAAATGGTCACCAACTACAGAGGGAACACGGAAACCCAAGTCTTTATCAGTGTGTCAGACAAATGCTGAGGACATGTATGTCTGCTCTGGTTCTGTTTCTTCCATCGCAAAAGAGTGCAGCCATCAACACCAGCATGACAGGATCTTGCCGGGAGGGAGCCATGGCATCTTCAATAGCACATGCTCTGTGTATAATTGTGTCTAAAAGCCACTCCTCATCCCTCACCCAGTCAGCACAGATCACTCCAACCTAGACCAGATGCTTTTACCTCAGAGCTGCGGCTCACACTTGAAAGACACCCCACTCATTCTTCAAATTAGAGATGGCAGAGAGCTCTTCCGGCCAGAGCCTTTCCTCCTCATCAAACAAGGAATGATTCAAGATCTTTTGGCAATATGCGTCTCCATGTTCAAGGAATTGTAATCGGAGGACAGCTAATATGCTATGGGGAACGTAAATGAAAATCTCAAAGCACAATGCAGATGGGTCTAAGAGACAATGTGGCACAGAGAGAGTGAACTGCAGGGCGTGTGAAGAGCACACTGACACTGAGGTAAATTATGAGAGTCTAGGTTCAAATGCTACCTATTTCCATAGATGCACAGATCTGTAATGATTACAGCAACCCAGTAAAGGCTGAAGGTCAAGGCACTGGGTTGACTCTCGAGGACTTACAGACAGATAACAATGAGGATCACGATGATAAAGAAGGAGAAAAACATACCTAAACCACCTTTGTCACCTCACTGTAGCTGCTTCGAGAGAGCAAAGAAAATGATTTGAGAAAAGAAACTAAGGAAACTTGAGTTTTATCTAAAAAATTTTATTTATTAAGAAATGAGGATGTGGCAAAAAAAAAACACCCAGAACACAAAGAATTTTTTTAGGATGGTATCATTCCTGCATGCGCAGTTCAAAGCATAGACTCCTGGGGTGGAGACAGGTGACTTCAGTGGTTAATGTTGGGCTCTGGGGTCAGGTTTGATAAAACAGCTACAGCTTCTGAGTGAAGAATTTTATTTTAATCTGGAAGAAGCAGTGAGTGAGCATCACGGGGCCCTCCCTCTTCGCAAACCTTCATTTCCTCTGCAAATGGAGACAATGACACCATCCTCTTCCGGCTGTTTCCAGGGTTACCAAGGGTAGCTCCTGAGAGTAAACACTCAATACTTAGAAGCAACTGATACGACAAGCACTCATTAACGTTGGATATGACGAAAGGCAAAATGCCAAGAGAGAGACATAAGTGGCCTTATGGGAGGCATACTGGTTTCTCTAATAAGATCACCTTTATTTTAATGGTCAACCCTGCAAAACAGACCAATGCTCCACCCCAGAGATGGCCATAGACCTGGGGACAATCCAGATTTGGGTACAAACTGTATGTTAAATTGACAGGTGATCCCCAAATGCAAATTATAAACTGTATAGGACTCCTGAGAACTCTGACCTAAGAAAGCCAGAACACTGAGTGAAAAGGTGAAGGCGTGGCTTGTGAACCAGGAAGTGCTTCCTCCTCTTCGGAGGTCAGCAAAAGCAGTTCCGGAAACTGCAGAGGGCCTGGGAGAGCTAAACCCACTGGAGCAGAAGGCCAGTGGCTCACTGAGTGGTGAAGTAGCATGGTTACTTCGTACCCTCTGCTCAGCACAGGCTCCCCTCTGGGGTCCACAAGCACACAGCCTGTTTTTGTCAATTTCTCTTCAACTGGTCTTTGCTACTCCTACCTAGTAATTATACTGACGCCCATATGCAGAGGTCACCTTGGCTCCCCAGCCCAAATTAGCCAACAGAGCAGGTTAAAAAGCAGTTACAGTAGCCCATAGGAAATCACAATGGACTGCAACTAACACAGAAAAAACAATTACCATAATCAATACACTTTAAGCACATCAAAATGAGTATTTCCACATGTCAAAATGGTTCCAGATTCACAAAGTCACCCCCTAAACAGAAAACACATTTAGTTTTCATAATGACACTGTGTGTGTCTTGCCTTATGTCGGATCCCTGACTCTTTTCTTACAGTTCTGTGGGGTTTTGATTTTTTTTAATGAGAGGATTAAAAACATTTTAATTTTTTTCACCTGGTCCTGTTGCTCCACGTGGCATTTGCATCTGACTCTGGTTTGTTTGTTTCTGGTCCCTCCTCCCACTGCGGCCGCTGCCGCTTTCACCTCCTGTAATTTATCTTGGCCTTTGCTTCTCATCCGCTGAGTTCACACTTTACATTATCCAGCCTGTCTTTGATTCCACTCACGTATGAGGCTTATTCTCTTCACGTTTTCAGCTGCTCTCCTCACAGTCTGCCTTTCACTTCAAATAATTTAGGGCTGCGCTTTTAAAATTTATATCCGACATAATGATATCCATATTAATACGTCCACTCTTCCTCCCCTGCCTTTTCATTCCCTCTCACCCTGGCTGTGCTTTCTCAGACACAACATAAAACAAAAGTCTTTCATAATTTTGATTGTTATAACTTCTGTCACATAATAATGCCTCTGATCTTCTTCTCTGGTGACTGAACCGTTTTTCTCTTGCTTCGATCCTTAGTGCCTGGAGGTTTGCTTGCCCCGTCCCTTTGGCAGCATCAGTGTCCAGATGAATGATCATTGCCCGTGGAGATCTTGCTTTCCCTACTGGCTTGGCTGTGCCTGTGGGGTTTCAGAACTGCTGCCTTTACTCAGCAGGCCAGGAAAGGGGTCTGGGGTTGTCTTTTCTGTCACAAAGGGCTGGCTCCCCCTCACTGATTGCTTACTGGACATGCAGCAGTGACTCTCCATCACAGCAATTACTTATTAGACATTGATACTCATTAGATATTGAGAGGAGCTGTGACTTCTGACGAGGCCTCTCCTAGTACTGCCCACCTCAACAGCATAGTAAATGTGTGGTTACCCCGAAACACGACCCATGCACAGTCCATCTACTGTGACACTGTATCTCTTCTACCATCACTACCATGGTCTAGGTTGGTAAGACAGCCTCGCAACAGACTGGCCCAGCTGCTGTTCTCCTTTAGTCCATCCTTGCATTTAAGGTTTCCTTTGGAAAGCATTGATGATACCCAATTCACTGGGTCCTTAAATTCCACCGACAGCTTCCAGTTCTGTGGAGCACACATTGGTTTGTTTGTTGTCAACCACAGTTCCCTGCCCTCTGTGAGCTCCTAGTATCAGGGACCAGAGCCTGGAGATTCTATGCCTCAGAATGCCTTCCAGTGGAGTTTGATTTCACAGAGTACTGTGCACTATTAGTTGTTCCAGGCGGACAGAGAAGGGACACCCATGCAGGCAGCACAGTAGAATGAAGTTGGTGCAGTGGCTTTCAGGACCACGGAGGAAAGATTCCAGGCTAGCCTGGGCTCACTGGATGAACTTTAGGAACCCTAAGATTTTAAGATGTGCTTTTAAAAAACCTTACTCCCAGGGCAGCACTTCCAACCCTAGACAACAGGAAGACTCTCAAATTGAAATTCCAGGTCACTTATTCTCCTATCTACATTTTTTGTTTCTCGGTTTCCTTTGTACCTTAACTGTTCCCCAGAGACCATGTGCTAAAGGCGTGGGCCCAGTCTATGGTGCTACTGGGAGATGTGGGATCACTTAGGAGCAGGCGGGCTAGAAAGGAATTAGGTCATTGGGGTGTGGCCCTTGAGGGTGATTTGGGGACCCTGGTCTGCCTTCCTATACCTGTTTCTGGTCACCATGGAATAAAGCAGCTTTGTCCCACCACATGTTTCCACTACGACATCCTGCTTCACTCTAGACCCACAGCAATGACGCCAACCAATCACATTCTGAAACTGCTGACACCCAGGCCAAAGCTGACTTCGGCTGACTTACCTCAGGTGTTCCGTCAGCACTAAAGATAGCTGACTAACAGAGTTCGGCTTTCTACTTACAGCTTTTAAAGGCCCACCTCCTCATTCTGTGTCATTTCAGACTTCTTTTAAAACATGTATTTACTGTGTGTGTGTGTGTGTGTGTGTGTGTGTGTGTGTGTGTGTGTGTGTGCACGATACATGAGCCCTTTGGCTTGTGCTTAGGTTGTCAGACTTGGAGACAAGTGCCCTGCCCTGCTGAGCATGCCCACTAGGCCCATCTTATCTTCTGATTTATGGTCTCAGCTTTTTCTTCTGTTTCTCCTCAAATTCTTGGGAAGCATACATATTCTGTCTATGCAGAATTAGCAGATTTTCACTGAGAGCTAATTTCTCTCTTTTTAAAATTTAAAAATTATTATTTATTGTTACTATTTATTACTAGTTTTGGTGGTGTCTCACTACACTTCTTCACCCTGAAAGCTAATTTTTTAATGTGGAAAATGGGGGAGAGATCTCACCCACCTATCTTACAGAGCCATCATGAGAATTTGAATGGCATGTATCTACCAGCTATTAGGATGCTCTGGAGACCACTGCTCAACACTTCTCAGTCTTCTCTTCCCTCCAAGGGTATGTACAGCGGCACTGCCTAGAATTATTGCATCACAAGTACTTAGAAAACCCTGCTGAATATAAATACATTGTGCATATCTCTCTATATGTATATATATATACATACATATATATAAGAAGGTAAACAAAAATGAAGAAAAATAAATATTTACTTAATATGTGGCCAGCTATTTAATTTTTTGAGAATGCCAAGAATATCACATTTACATCGACATCATTTCCATTCTTTTCTCCCCCTCCAACTCTTCCCATGTTTACCCCAACTTTCTCTTAAATTCATGACCTCTTTTTCTATAATTATCGTTACACACAGATAGACTGACCGACAGATACACACACACACACACACACACACACACACATACACTCCGTCCTTACTGAGTCCATTGAGTGTTGCTCTTATGTTTATGTGGTTAGGACAGACCAGTTGGGACTGGAAACTATCAGGGGGCTTGTCCCTGGAGAAGACTGAGTCTTCTTCCTTGCCTACAGCTCTTCATCTGAGGTTGAACCCATCTAAGACTTCTCCCATTCACGTTGGTGTGTCATCTGGTGTTGTCATTATGTAGGTCATGTTTAGGTGACCATATTGTTGAGATGTCATGGGTACAGCTTCCCTATCATATCTAGAAGACATTATCTACCAGCTGGCCATCTGGTCCTCTGATGGTTAGCTATTTAAAATTAGGCATTCAGGGCTGGAGAGATGGCTCAGAGGTGAAGAGAACTGACTGCTGTTCCAGAGGTCCTGAGTTTGATTCCCAGCAACCACATGATGGCTCACACCCATCTATAATGAGATCTGGTGCCCAGAACAATATATACATAATAAATAAATTAAAAAAATTAGGCATTCAGATAAACAAGAAATGTATGAATAAAAATTAAGAACTTTTGCTATTTTGCTATTTTTGAGTGCTCTTTCTTCATATATTCAATATATGTATATTCAACATATGCTATTATCATCAACACTATTTTGATGGTGCTAGAGACTGAACCTAGGGCTTCATACACACTAGGCAAGCTCTCTACTACTGAGTTACATCACCTACCCTCTTTATACTTTTATTTTGGGATGGGGTCTCACTAAGTCACTCAAGCTAGCCTTGAACTTGTGACCTTCCTGCCCAGTCTGATGAACAGCTGGGATCACAGACCTGTACCTCCAGGCTTGGCTTAAATTTCTGTTATTTATCATATTTTCCAGATAATATCATCTCAGCTCTCCATTCCTGGGTTCCTTAAACAACTCCTATGGAAACAATTACATGTCTTTTATAAGCCAATCTGAAGCTGCTTCTCCATTCCTGGCCCAGTGTTTGTTCTCTGGCCTACCATACCACTCATTCTAATGCTGACTTTGACAAAAACAAATACAAAACCTATATTTGACTTGCACCAGCAGTTTATGCAGAGGACACACAGATTTTCTGGTGGATAGAAACTACAGATATTTTACCTGTACTTCAATCTATCAACCTACCTATGTTTGTAATATAAATATTCCTAGACATGACTTTTCCCAAATACAGAAAGATGCGAAACAAAACAAAAATACTCCCAGCTGCATAGGTGGTCTAGCCTGAGACTAGACAGAAGGGAACACTGGGCTGTTTCTCTTAGTAAAGGGGCATGCAGATGTGCACATCTGTAATCCAATCATGGCACTAGATCTGGCATGTAATTTCTAGGCTTAGGAAGGAGACCACCATCTTGAAGACAGATAATCGCCTGGTTTTTATAGAAAAGCATCTTTTATCTGTTTGCATGAACAAACTGTCTGTATATATCAGAACACAGATGAGAACAGAAGAATTCTGCCACTATCATCCACCCTCCTTTCTGAAGCCCAGAAGAAACACTATTCCAACCACTGAGGAGATCAGTAGAAGTTAAGGAACACTTACAGAATGGGAAAGAAATGCCTACCTTGGAAATGCTAAGTACTTCAATGAGCGATCCCTGCTGATGTTGGAGGTAGACTTGCAGTGGCATTTCACTTGTATTTTAATAAATAAAACTAACCTGAAGACCTGAAAAGCAAAGCAGCCAACCACTGGCTCTTACCTCGACCTCAGACTGAAAATGGCAATCCTGCTTCTAGGAAACCTCAGAATGAGACTGAGACTGAGAGCTGTCTCCTCCCGTTTTATAATCCTCTCTAGTTCTGGGATTAAAAGCATGCACCACTACCACCTGGTTTCTATAGCAAGCTAGTGTGATTACTATTGGGATTAATCTACTGGGATTAAAGGTGTATGCTATTGCTACCTGGTCTATAAGGCTGAGTGGTTGTTTTACTTTTCTGATCCCCAGGCAAGTTTTATTTATTAAAACATAAATGAAATATCACACAAAGACTAAGGCAGAGAAGAAGCCAGCAGAAAACTTTAAGGTTTACCTGCCACATCTGAACTACTTACAGTTCTGTGTATGACATGAGGACATTCACAAAGTGGGACTTGACCCTAAAATTGGTGGCACATAAAACATGCTTTGAGATCTTAGCAAGTTGCTTTCCTAATGCCAGCTTTCTAAGTGTCCTTCTAGATCTACAAACCATAGAGTTTGTATCATATGCTATTGATCTTGTGCAATTTGTTCAATAACTCTCAGAGCTGCCCTGTTCATCTAATTTGCAAATAAAAGGGCTGCAATATCATTTTGCAAATTAGATTTTGGGCAATTGATGAAAATATCCATCAGCTGCCTCTTGTCACAGTTTTAAGTTTTGCAGCTACAGTTACCTAAAAACCAACCAAGGCATAAAAACATACATGAAGAATCCCAGAAATAAGCAGTAAGTTTGAATATGCATGCCACTGTAAGCAACACACTGTCCTTCCCTGCCTGCCAGCAGTCAGCAATTAGCACTTCCATGACGACTATGCACCCTGATAGCTACATGCGCTCTCACATCACCACTGTGCATTGCCCGGGCACAGCCTCACAATGACTAAGTTACAGCATACTGGTCCCAAAGTGCGCAGACAGTGCTGCTGGCAAATCAGATACATGGAAGAGACCTGGCGAAAAGAGGCGCGTTCTCAACTTCAGAAAAAGAAAGCAATCATGTATCAAAATAGATAAACCTCTAATAGGGACTAATCCATCTGAGAAATAAGAGGAAAAATTAAGTCTGTGCTAATGTTACCAAACTAAGTAAGCATGATAAGCACGTACCCCCTGCCGCCACAGCTTCAGCTCATTGGTGCCATCAAACAGCCTGAGAAGCAAGGCAGATTACAGCACAGCAAAATAAACTTAGAGCTAGACCTGGGGCACAGGCTGTAATTCCAGCTACCCAGAGCTGAGGCAAGAGGAATACACATTTGAAGACTGTGAATTCACAGGGTGAATTCAAGGCCAGTCTGAACAACTTAGCCAGACCCTGTCTCAGAAGCCAAAATGCAAAAATGGGACCGTAAATCTATCACAGGGTTCATTCCCACTAGAGAAAACAAGACAGATGCACATAGAGAGCCCACACTCACGCAACTACCATTGCAGGTCAGTGCTATGCCGTTCTTGCCTACTGTCCTCCCTTCCTCCTTCCGTCTCATCCTCTTCCCTCCTCTTCCCTTCTCCTCTCCTCTTTCTCTTCCTGGACACAAGATGAGCAGTTCGAGCCACTAGCTATTTCTTGACACTGCCATCCAGCACCCCACTGCAGACTCAAAGCGACAAGCCTCCCTGACCTCAGACTGGGAGCACCTCTGGGTCTCGGATGCTGACCCCAAGCCTTTCTAGCTACTGTGACTCTGGATTTGCTGCTGACCACTCTGCGCCTCGTCAGGGGTGATGATGATAAATTACACAAGGCTATTAGGATTCACGCACAGAGATGACTCGGAAAGGTCCCTAACACATAGTAGGCCCTCTACACTAGCTTCAAATAGTCACTGAAACACACACAGATTTAGTTCGCAGTGCTGTCTGGTACATCTGATCCTGTCTGTAGCCCCTTCTCCGCAAGTCAGACCTTTCCCTGAAGTGTTAAGAATACTATTGTGTGGCACACGCCTGCAATTCCTGCACACGTTCACCATGAGCCTGAGCTGCACAGTGGGACCTTGCCGTGAACAAGCAAACGACACACACAGCCTTTCTTCTCATGGCGAGAGTACATAGGCACCAGAGCAGGGCTGGCCTCCCTCCTTACTTGTAGCACAGAATGTCCGCCGCCTGCAGCACCGGGTATGTGAGCAGGCCCACTGTCCCATCATGCTTCTGCCTTGCAGCCTTAGCCTGTAGAAACAGGAGAGACGAGAAAGAAATCTGACTTGGACCCTATTATACTGCTCAGTTAAGAAACTTTGAAGGGAGGCCAGGAGTGCTCTGGAGGTCCTGCAATAACACACAATCTGGGCCTTTAGCCACTCCGGCATCACCTTGCTGCTTACCATGGTCATGCTCCGGGCTCCAGGACAAGCAAGGGCAACTTTTTACCATTTGTATCTAAGTTTATTCTTGGAGCTGGTGCAAAGCCCACCAAAGCTCTACCACTGAGTTACACACATGGCCCCTCACCCCAGGAGGGATCCTGGACCACCTCTATTACACTTTCATTTCACTAAGGACAGAGGGATTTTCTAGATTCCAAATCAACTATGTTCAGAAATGAACTATGTTCACAAAGCCTGATGAGCCAAGCTCCATCCCCAGGACCCACAGTCTGGAAACAGAGAGCTGATTCCGGGAAGGTGTCCTCTGTTCTCCACATGCCATTGCTCACCCTCCCCCCAGACATGACAAATAAAAACATTAAAAAAGATTAAAAACTGAAACTGTGTTGCATTAAATTTATAGATAAATTTTATCTATCTATCTATCTATTTATATTGTGTATGGTCTTGTGCCTATACATGTTGGCATGACTGAAGGCACCCCAAAAGCTTGCATGTAGAGGTCAGAGGACAACATTTGGAGAGTCAGTTCTCTCCTTCCACTGTGGGCTTTAGGAACTGAATCCAGGTCATCAGGCTAGCGCGGAGTCATCTTGCTGCCCAATTTGAGGATATATTACTACTATTATTTTTATTTATGTATTTGTGTGTATCTGTGTATGTGCATGCCACATGTGAGTAGGTGCCTGAATAGCCAGAAAGAGGGTGTAGGATCCCCTAAAATTGGACATACAGACTGTTGTGAGCCACCTAATGTGGGTGCTGGAAGAGTAAAAAAGATCTCATGACTCCTGAGCCATCTCTCCAGCCCTTTACTTTTTATATTAGCATGCTGGCCTTGCAAACACGTAGAAGGCAATGTGATGTGGAGAAGACCAGTATTTACTGAGTGCTGTTTATCTATGATCCATGCTCTATCCATCAACCCTCCAGGTAACCTAGCTCAGCAGCCCTGACCCACCCTTCACACCACTCCCCCTGTGCTCACTGTTCCTGCCCTTCACACCACTCCTCCTGTGCTCACTGTCCCCGCCCTTCACACCACTCCCCCTGTGCTCACTGTCCCCACCCTTCACACCACAGGAATAAAACAAAGACTAGAGCTAGAAAAGAGAGCCCCTGCCACAACCGACACCCCACCTCCAAGACTGGCCAGTGGTGCTTTTGTGTGTGTCCTTATTTCCTTCGTGAGAGAGGTGAAGGGATTTTAGAACTACAATCCCACTCATGAGGAACCCACCCTTTCCATCTGACCACCTCTCAAAGTCCCAGTTGCTGGGGGTTGGGTTTCAAGGTAAGGATCTGGAGACAGGCACCCCTGTACCCAGACTAGGCACAGACACTTTGGGGGGCTTCTCTCTGTAGTTTAGGGAATGAATTCTGAAAAGCAACTTCTGAGGAAATGAAGGGCCCTGAAAATATGCTCAAAAGAAGCTGAAACTACAGTGAGTGCTGATATAATTGGAGCTACCTAATTCAAGTTAGCCAATTGCAAAAGTAAATGGCAGTAAAGCACTATGGATTATCTAATTTATCTTCCTAGTGGAACTTCTGTGGACTTGAACTGTTGCCTAGGCTCAACTTGTTTAAATGTTAAAATATTGTCTCTTTTCCCCATAGAGAAAACACTCTTTCCAGGATGCTTATTAGTTCCAGTGTGGATAGGAGGCAAAACCAGGGACCAGTACTCTAGAGATTCTGATTGTTCGTTAACTATAATGTAGTTATAAAGCCATTCCCAAATCTATCCAAATACAGATAGAACAAATAGGTTTGAAGTCAGAGTCCTGGAGAACCCTTCTGTTTTCTGTTCCACACTGTGACATGGAGAGGTGGGTGATGCTGCTCCAACCTACAGTGAGTGGCAGACCAGGGTGGTGAGTAAACTCAGGACTCCTAGAACCTGGCACAGCAACAAACAGAAGCCTTCCTTTCCATTAACAATCCTGTCCTGGCATTTACCTTCCACTGGTGTAAATGCTGCAGCCGGGGCAGCCTGACCATGCAGGTGAGGATCCAGCTTAACTGAGTGTGTTCAGACACCTAAGGGAAAAAAACAGTAATAACAAAAAATATTAAAAAATTATATATGTATATATATATAGTCAATGTCTTCTTGCACAAAAGCAGAAATAATTAGATAAGATGGATAGCTCAAATAGTTGAGAATGACCCAAGTCAAGATTATTAAAAGGAAACAGGTGAAGAGCCAGGCTGATATTTCTGATGCACAGACCATTAGGTCAAGGAGAAAAATATGAATATATATAGATATATCCCCACATATGTATATAAATACACACACACATACCACTGCTACTGCTAAAAACACCCATCCCAACTAATACAAATACCAGTCTATTGTTCAAGTTCTCAACATCCCTAGTAAGGAGGTGACCAGGGATGTTTCAGTATCTTCAACGTGGATTTCACTACATCCTAGGGTACCCATCCCCTTGAAATGTCAGGCTTGTCAATAAATCTCCTTTCCTCACCTCTTCTCTTGTCTCTCCCCTCCCCTTTACTCCCCTCTCCTCTCCTCTCCTCCCCTCTTTTGCACCCTTCCCCATCCAAAGTCCTCTTTGATCCTCTTTAAATCCATGATGATAGCCACAAAACTTTTCATGCAGACAGCAGAGAAAAACACCTAACTCCAATGAAAAGTTTGGCCTGTTCAGATCTGCAGTGATGAGAAAGTGGACTGGCTGCATCACCTGTCCACCAAAGGAGAGTTGTAAAGATCCTAGCTCTTCCTCTTTTGAGTCTTTCTTCACTTTCTTCTCTTTTGTTTTTTGTATTGTTTTGTTTTCCTGCCCCCACCACTAATCAACAAGAAAATACAAACTCTCCTCAACCTAGTTTTGTTTGAATCAAGTTTAATCAAGTAAGCAAAACCTGGCAACAATTGGGATGATTCTTGGGCCCAGGCCATATTCTAACTGATGACCTAGAATGTGAGTCCTAAGAATCCCATTTCTGGGCCCTGGGGATTCCGAGTCTATTGATTGTGGCATTCTGTGTCCATATGATTCCCTTAAAAAGCAGAGACTCTTGCCAATTCTGCAAAGTGGCCCCAAATGTGTTCTCTGTGGGTTTTGCAAAGGGAACATAAAGGGATGGGGATGAACCAGCTCCGCCTGTTTCACTAGCAAGGAACCGACATCTGGAGCAAGACAGTTTCTCTTTTTTTTCCCTTCAAGTTAGAAGGAAGAGTTGTTTTTCACGTATTTGACAGGAATCTCTTTTAAAGTTTTGCGAGTGGCTGGGTGGAATCTGTCATCTTTCTTCTAAGGGGTTTCAGGGAAGGCAATGGCTATGACAACACCGCCTGAGAAAACTGCCAACTGCTGCTGCAGACAAACAAGCAGTAACACAGCATGTCGCCAAGAGGATTAGAGTGGCTTCCAGCCACCGCGAAAATGCATTCCCATCGAACACAGCTAACAAGCACTAGGCACAGAGAAGAGTGAGAGAATCCCTCTTCCTCTTTATTGAATGGAGGGAAGGAAGGAGAGCACAGCAAGTGAGTGTGGGTGACATGTGCAAAGAAGCAAGAAAGGCTTAGCCTTGGTGACATGATAAACAGCTTAGCACTGTGTCTCCATGAATGAAAGTATTCTGCTTGGAATAGCTTTTTGTTTGGCCAGATGGAATGAGAATTATGTAACATTCTGCAGAGATTTTGATGTTTTCAAATTAGCATTAAATTAATTCAAATAGATTCCAGTAGAGAAAATAGGTAAAAGGTCAAAACCAATTAACTTTTTGCCATTCATCTTCAATCATTATAAGAGAAATAATATGAGAAATAATTGTCACAGTCAAGACAATCACATGGAGAGGTACTGATTTCTATTTGAAAATAAATTTCAAAGTGGTAAATACTTAAACATATCATTTTCCTATGCTGTGAAGCCACAAACAAAACAACTATATGATCTGTTTTAGCCACAGACAAAGGTCAGGGCAGGGAATTGGCCTATTCACCATCCATGAACAAGACTGTATCCATCCACAGAACAAAGCACAAGCATTCTTCAGCCACTGCAGTTTGCCTGCCTTGTTCATCCCTGTAAAATACAGGCTGGTGCACGGTATATACTAGGCACTGGCTGCAAGTATGACCTTCACCAGAAGCTGCAGAAAGAACAGAGTTGCAAACCAACTTGTTGATCCAGGGAAAAGCAATATCAAGGAAGCAGCTGCAATGGGAGCTAAATCATAGTAGGTGAAGGGTAAGGCAACCAAGCAAGGTATGAAGAAGGACACACAAGGATGGCAGTGGGGCTTAAAGCTTTGTCTTGAGAGCTAACTTGGAGACTCTATCGGGGGAGCACGGGTACTTTTATACCCTTGGCAGAAGCATGGTCCTCTTCTAGGGGGAAGGGTGTCTGTCCCCTTGGACTGAGTGTGTAGCTTCAGGAGGAATTTGCAGGAGGGAGGAATGGGTCCCTTGCCCAGCTATCCAGATCACCTCACACCCAAGAGCTTTTGTCTTTCGAAGGAGTTGACCTGGGTCTGAATCCTAGTTCTGTTGCTTAGCTAGGTTACTCTGGGTAACTAGATACTCTAGTCTCTAAGTAAGCTCTTTGTGCTTCAGTTTTATTATCTATAAAGAAAGGGTAACAGTAGTATCTACCTAAGACTGCTCAGAACAATACCTAGCACAAAGTCAGTCACTATTATGATAGGTACTAAAAAAAATACTGTCTCCCCATTCCACATGTCTTCCCCTCCCTCTTTGCTCCTGTTCTCTCAGAAGCTGGCCTTGTTGCATTCCCTCAGACACACCCCCACCTCAGTGGCTTTCCATTGGTTCTTTTCTCTGAGGGAATTCTCCTCTCTAACTCCTTCACCTTAAGTCTGCTCAACCATTAGCAGATCCCACCATTAGAAACAGCAACCTGCTACCCTCTTATCTCATAGGGAGTGTAACTGATTCCTGTCACTTATCACCTAATCTGATGGCCTGAAGGAGAATGGCCTCCATAGGCTCAAATGGATTAGGACATGGCCTTGTTGGAGGGAGTGTGTCAGTGGGGGAGGGTTTTGAAGTTTCAGGACTCTTCTGATTCCCAGTGTGCTTGTGGATCAAGATGTGAGCTCTCAACTGTTCCTGCCACCATGCCTTTTCTCTGCCATTATGGACTCTAAACCTCTGAAAATGTAAGACCAATTAAACAACTTCTTTTATAAGTTGCTTTGATCATGGTGTATTGCTGCAGCAATGAAAGTAACTGAACCTTCTAATATAATATAATTTACTGTTGTCTTATGCACTACTGTTGTTATTTATTTTTCTAATCCAACAGAATTAAAGATTTTTAGTTGAATTATTCACTGGCACAGCATAAGTACTTAGCAGAGCACTTACGATTTACATATATTCATTGAATACTTGCAAAATTTATGAACAAGATTACAAGCTCACTAATAGAGAAATGACAAAATCAAGTGTGATCATGCAATGTTAACTTGATTTGATTAAGGTGTTAATGAGGTAGAGAAACAGGTATGTTTCTGAGCAGTTTCCCAATGATCACTATCTGAGGCAGGAAGACTCACGTGAATGCAGGTAGCACTGCCCTAGGCTGAGGATCTAGATGGTACAAATGGAAAAAGTGGGTACTAACATTCTCCTCTGTGTTTCTGGGTCCACTGAGATGTGAGCAAGCAGCCGCAGGTCCCGGATGCCACAGCTGCAAACCGTCCCTGCCCCCATGCTTTCCCAGCCACGATGCACTGTACCCTCAAACTATGAGTCACAGTAATCCCTTCCTTCCATAAGGGGCTTCTTCTCAAGCATATGGTGACAGCAACAAGGAATGTACTGAATGCAGCAGTGTCCTTACAGTCTGCACAGCAAAAGAGACCAGCCAGATCGGAACCTCCAGATAGATCACAGAAACAACCTGCTCTTCTAGGTGGTGCACTCTTTAAGTCCCAGTTCTTGGGAGGCAGAGGCAGCAGGATCTCTGGGAGTGCCAGGCCAGACAGTGCTACAGAGTGAGACCCTCTCACAAACAAAAAACTTTGCCAAACCCTAATCACTCCAGACCCAAAACAAATAAACTGTTCTTTTGTGAAAAGAGAAAACTGTGAAAGGTACCACAATATATTACTTTTGCAAAATGTTTTTAAGTCACAAAACCAAAAAGTATTATATATTCTCAATGGAATTATAAGTACAAAATATGAGTTTGTGGAAAAATAAGTATCAATTATGAGTCACATTGATAATGCGAAGTTCAAGATCGTGGCTGTCTATGGTGAAAGGAAAAGAATATGAGCAGGAGAGATAAAAGGACTGTACAAGGGAAGGATTTAAAAAAAGTTCAACTTCATCTATAATTGTAAAAGTTTATGGGGTTGGAAAGATGAAGGGCTGGCTGCTCTTCCAGAGGACGAAGGTTCAATTCCCAGGACCCACATGCTGACTAAAACCCATCTGTAATTCTAGTTCCGGGAAATTCTACGTCTTCTTCTGGCACCAGACACGCAAGTGCTAAACACACATCCAGGCTAAGCACAAATACACATAGAAATAGAAATTTATGGTGTGTGTGTGTGTGTGTGT
>LOJH01002157.1:23964-44237 GCA_001685095.1 Ellobius talpinus | reverse complement strand
TATTAACCAATGAAAGTAACACATAGACAGATGACCCTCCTCCATCAAGGGTGTCTCATAGTGGTCCAGTGGTGGGCTGCAGAAGGATGTACAAAGCCCCCAAAGTGGGAGTTGCTGGGTGTTTTTAAGGAACATCAAGGAAGCAAAGGTGGACAGGGCAGAGGGACGGAGGGGAATGTAAAAGAGGGCAAGCCATGCCTGACGGTATCTAACTCCTGACATCCATGCCATTCACAAAGACATGTATCAATGTGTGGTTTTGTCTGCTCTGCTGGGCAGCGGAATCCATGCTCAGTTCACCTCCACATCGCCAACACGCAGCACTGGAGCACAGAGGTGAATGTAGGAGCTGTGCCCTAGGCAGAATGCTGAGACGGAGGCCCTGTCCACTCCAAGCTGCCCATACCCAACCTGGATGTGGCATGCCCACACCATGTCACCAGTGTCCTGCCACAGCTAAGCCCAGAGGACTGGGAGTCCCACCAAAGTCTGGGCAGATCTGTCTCACGTGGAAGAGAGTTGAGGAAGACAGTGCTAAGAAAATGGGGCCAGAGATGCCATGACCCAGCTTCTCACTGAGCTGCCTCATGACGTCCTTCCCCAGTGGACCGAGCCAGCTGCACTAGGGGCTTCTGTGGGGACAAGTGTGCCATCATTTCCCCAGCTACAGGCCCATCATACTTGAAAAGGCTTGAACCACAGCCAAAGTCCGTGTCCACACTTGGTTTAGGTCAGTGCCATCAGCAATGTGCAAGTAGCAGCTAATTTTATATTCATACTGAAATTCCTGAAAAGTCAGAAAAATTAGATTCTCCTGGACCTTATGAATTGATGACATCATCCATGGGAACCATGTGGACATTGCTCCCTCACAGCTCCTGAGCTCTCATGGTTGCCTTGTGGCATCTTGGCAGCAAACTCCCTGTGATCACAGTAGGAGCAGAGCCTGTCTGTCCAAGTGGGATCCAGGTGCCTGCGGTCAGAGGTCAGGGGTCAGAAGTCAGGGTGGGCGGTACCTTCACAATGCTTGCCATCTGCAGCCAAAATGAAGCCAGCAGCACAGGAGCAGCGGTAGGAGCCCGGTATGTTCTCACACGTGTGCTGGCACAGGCGGCCCGGTGAGATCCAGCATTCATTCACATCTGCAGGGGAGACAATGAGCAGCAGGCAGAGTGGGCAACCGGAAGGGAAGTGGTCCAGAAATAGAGGTACCCAGGGTAAAGAGTGCAGGCAAGGAGGACAAGAGCATGGAGAAAGGGGTGGCTTGAAGGCTGATAACCAGAAGGTCCAGGCCAGAAAGCTGGAGGAACACAGAGGGCAGGCTTTGTTCAGGGAATCCCAGACCCCAGAATCCCTTACCGATGCAGGTCCTGCCGAATGCATCCCTCTGGAAACCAGGCTTGCAGTCACAGCGGTAGGATCCAGGGAGGTTGCGGCACAGCTGGCCCTCACCACAGCGGTGCACACCTGTTTCACACTCATTCACATCTGTGGGGCAGGCAAGCAGGGCACCCTGAGGTCTGGACGGCTCCTCTACAGGGCCTCTTGGGCAGAGAGCTAGATGGGGAGGCTGCGTGGATTCAGGGAGGCTCCAACCTTACCCACACACTCAGAGCCATCCTCATTGGCATGGTAACCACGCCTGCAGACCAGTGGGTTCCTCTGACATGTGTAGGAACCCACTGTGTTGATGCAGCTGAATCCCGGGAGGCAGGGCTCCAGCAACGATGTGCATTCATTGATGTCTGTAAAAGGGACAGGGTGCTGGAGAGTCTGCCTCACCCCTCCTATGCTCGTCTGACCAGCTCTGGGCCTTCAGCCTAGACCATCCCACCTCTGAACCCTGGTATATGAGAGTCCCACCTCCAGAAGGCAGAGCCACTAGGCTGACTACATCTGTCCACATCCATCCAGGGGAACAGCTAAAGCAAGGGGAAGGCAGGCCGCTTGGGGTGACTGGAACGGCAAGCCCCTGCTCTCTTGCTTTTCAAACAGTGCCTCCAGTACCAATAATACAGTGACCTGCCAGCTGCTCCCAACTCTGCAGCGCTCTCTCGCTCTCTCTCTCACACACACACACACAGAGACAGAGACAGAGAGAGAGAGAGAGAGAGAGAGAGAGAGAGATCCCCATTACCTGCCACACTCTGTCCCTAATGTTTCTAGTGCTATCTTGCTTCATTCCTCAGGCCACTGGCTAATGTTATCTCATGGAGACCCTCCTGGCTAGTCATGGGTTGTTAATTATTTATTAATGAATTACTGATGTTCTTATGAACATGACTGCCTATTTGGTCTCCTCCCCACGAAACAGCTCAGCCAATGTTATGACTGCCCTATCTAGAACCCTGGAACATAGGAGGCACTCAGAAACCATTGAGGAGCTGCGTGGATATGTAAGATCCTCCCTCCTTGCCAACTCTGGCCTGGAAGATGGTCCCAGGGCCTGCAGGGTCCCAAGGATCCCATGTGCCCTGGGATATGGTGCTGGGAGAACTAAAGGCAACACTTGGGCAAGGAGGGGTCCAGCAATGAGGCTGTCTGGGGGAACCCCAGAATCTCAATGAAGCTTCAAACAGGCAGAACCCCCTCTGCCATTTGTCTCCTTGTGATTAGCTACTGTTGTCACATGGACTGTCTGTCACCCGACCAGTCCTGCCTCCTGCACACTGCCAGCTCTTTGCCTCTCTCATCGTCCCTTCTGCCATCTGTGTTCTGACAGGAGCCAGGTCAGCAGCTCTGGGGCTGTTTGGGAGAAGTGAGTGACATCTCAGACCTTCTCAGGACAATGTGTGACAGTGTGACCAGTTTTACTGAGCTTTGACAGTAAAGGTTCTTGTGGGTTTCACTACAGTCAGGAACCCTGTGACATTGCATCGTAGACTGTTCTTCCTGTCATTTGGGTCAAAAACACGTGATCTGCATTCTTCCAGTGTGGCCCCTCAAGACGGTAAACTGAGGCCTTGAGAGGAACAGCTCCAAGGCAAGCAGAGCAGCTACCATTTTGCACAAGTCCTAACCACCCATATTCAATGGATGAAGACATGGAGGCTTGGAGAAGAGGGGCAGTCACTTAGAATCACCAGGCCTTTAAAGCTCTCAGGACCCCAGGAGCGACAGCCCGCAGCCCGCTTACCCACGCAGTTGCCCTCGGGGTCCTGCAAGAAGCCGTCCATGCAGCGCTGCCGGGCCTGGCAGTAGAAGGAGCCTTTGGTGTTCTGGCATGAGAAGCCTGGCTTGCAGTTGTGTGTGCCTGTCACACACTCATCCACATCTGTCATACAGAGGTTGGGCATCAGGGGTGGGATGCAGGGGGCCCCATCACATCCAGTAACCCTGCCACATGTCTCATCTTCACAGCACTGTAACCTCAGCAATCACAGAGATCTACATCCCGGCAAGGCTGCAGAGCCGAGTCACCAGGGAGGCTCATGTCCCAGGAGTAAAAATGTCATAACCACATTTCCTGAGCTCCTCCATGGTCCCAAGCTTCTCCATGCCCTGAGCTCCTCCATGGCCCTGAGCTTCTCCATGCCCCAAAGCTTTTCCATGCCCTGAGTTTCTCCATGCCCCAAGCTCCTTCATGGTCCCCACCACTATTCAAAGCACATGAGGTAATTTATGTCATCCTCACAGCAACACAAAATGTAGATCCTGTGACTAGCCCATCTTCCTGAGGGGTAAACTGAGGCACAGGCAAGGTTCCACTGCCACAGAATATCAGGCAGTCTGGTTCCCCACCACTCATCACACCTCACTAGTGAGGAGCAGACACAAAGATATGTGAGAGAGGAGCACAGGGGCTCAAAGCTGAGGCTCTTGCTACGATCCCTCCTCCATATGCCAGAAGCCTGTATGCTTGCTGTTCCATAGGCCAGAAACACCCTTCCAGGTAAGCAACCATTGTCTGGTTCTCAACTGCACTCTCACTTTTATGGGGCCTTAAGGTCAGATCTGCACTAAAGACACACCCTTCCACCTCCCATGGCCACTCTGCCACCTCTAATATTCCCGTCTTCCCCTACCAGAAAGTCACAGAAAGGTCACCGCACACCAGTGCTTCTGGTACCCAGAACCCCTTCTGGCATTAAAAGAAGTTTGAGAAATACTTAAGATGCTTTAAAAAAAAACTTTTTAGCAAGCTAGAATTTCCCAGTGAAAGGAACATGAGCAGTCTTCTGTGGGGCTCCGTTTCCACACGCAAACAGGGAACTGAGGCACAGGGAGGGGAAAGACTGGCATAGAGGCCAGCAGGTGGTAGGAAGGCCAGGGGCAGATGACAGGGAAGCCAAATGCATGAATGTGGGGGAAGAGACAGAGGTAGGGACATCCCTGGGGTGTCGCCAGTCTGGGGTACAGATGTAAGGCTGGGCCTCAGCGCGTTCTCACCCGTGCACTCGCCATCTGCGAGCTCGTAGCCTGGCTCACAGGTGAGAGACTTGTAGCACTGGAAGGAGCCCGGCGTGTTCACACAGTGCTCATCCCGGGTGCATGTGTGCAGGTCTGTCACACACTCGTTGATGTCTGTGTGGAGATCAAACTAGCAGTCAAGGCCAGCAGGGGCTCCAGGTACACAGGCATAGCACAACCAGGTACCAGGAGGCAGAAAACCCCAGGCTCTGACCTCAGGTACTCACCATGCAGGGAGAAGCACGTGGCTGATGTCCCTCATCCAAGTATCCCTTTCATTCAACAGAGATTTATCACACCCTCTACATGCCAAGCAGGGCTCTCAGCAAGAGGGATAGGTGAGTGAGCAAGACAGAAACACCTGCCCTTGGAGTAGCCGCTTGGAGATGCTGGCATATGCAATGGGGTTGCTCAAGAAGGCTATGGGGACCACAGCAGGAGGAGGGTGGGCTGGGGTGTAGACAGGGCAAGAAAGTTTAAGGCAGGGACGAGGAGCACTGTCAAAAGGACGCATCTGAGCAAGAATGTGAAGAGGTGACAGCGGGAGCCATTCTGACAGTCCAGGCAGAAGGAACAGTTATATGACAGCCCAGGTGAGTTCAGGACCAGCCCAGAGGCAGGAGTGGCTGTAGAGGAGAGAAGAGAATGCGAACAGATGAAGTTAGGACAAGTAGAGGATGGGAGCCATAGAGGGCTCCTGGTATAGGAGTGAGGGCATCCTGGCTGGAGCTGAAGAACAGTTTAGGAGGAAATATAATTATCCCTAGAGGGATGGTGGCTGATACCACTGGGTGTGGTAGAGGGCAGGGGCAACAAGACCCACTGATGGGCAGAGAACCAGGAAGTCAGTCAAGCTTTGGGGTTGAGCAGCTAGGTAGATCTGCCAGCACCTGGGATGGGGCAGCCAGCTGGAGCAGGTGTGCAGAGGAAGGTCCCAGAATTCTCCAGGGCTAGAGACTGACTTCTGGGCTCACTGAAGGAGCTGAGGGGAGTGGTCTGGTGGCTGAGGTCACTTTAGGGAATGGGTACATGAGGAAGAAGCCACGGATAGACATAGGAATATTCTAGGAATGAGCATCTGGGAGGAGGGAGCAGAGATCTGAGGCAAAAGGAAACAGAGGTCACCAACCTATAATTGCCTCCAGGCCAAGGCTAAGGTCCCGTGGAGGTTCTGCCCAGCCCTGCTTCTCCTACCTGTACCTGGGAGGTAATGGCACTAGGCACAGTCTAATTTCCCAGTGCCACACTGGCCAGTGCTTATTCTGTACCATGTTCCTGGGGCCACACAGTGGGTCAGTACAGCCTCTGACCTTCACGAGTGGCCAGTCAAATGGCTGGATCATGACAGGCAGGGAAGACACAGATGAAGATGTATGAGGTGCCTGGGGCTCAGCTCAGAGGACTGCCCGCCCAGGACCAATGCCAGCTGCTTCTCAGGGTGCTAATGTTTGAGTTGAATCTATGAGGATAACTAGGGTACCAGGTAGGAAAGTGGGGGAGGGAAAGAGGCCCTTCCAGGCAGAGATGGCATGAACAGGAATTGGGACAGGGAATTGACAGTTCTGATCAGCCACCACAAAGACTTCGGACTTAGAGCTGGACTGGCCCAGGGAAGCAGACACCCAGGATTCCAGAAGTTTCCCACAGCTGGGAGGCCTCATTATTGAACGACAACAACTACCTCTCAGAGAATCACAGAGGTCAGAAAGTTACAAGAACTGATGAGACTTCTTGTGATGCAGGGGTGGCCATTTCACAGATGGGGAAATGTCTCTCCCCAAAGGGATGCCACTGGACTGAGTTATGCAGTCAGCAAGGATGAAGTCAGGGCACATGGTCCAAGCTACACCCTTTCTTCACCGCTTGCTTCCCGCTGCAGGGGGGCTCCAGAGCCAAGGCTGCACCATCTCAGCTCCCCACCGTCCAGTCCAGCTGGGAACTTTCATAACAGTAAAGCACAGGGGGGCCTGTGTAGTAGAGGCCACACCCAGTCTCATCCCCAGTTTCCAAGCCTCAGTGTCTTAGGAACCCTGCCAGAGCTCCTTGCAGGAACTAATGCATCTGACTTCCATGGTGACTTCAGAGGCAGACACCATCATATATCTCTTTCTTAGGGGGAAACTAAGGCTCAGAGGGGTTAGTGGATGTCAGCAAAGCCACACTTCATCTTAGCATGATCCTGTCCCTCCCCTGTCTGAGTTACTGCACCACAGTGGAGCAAGTGGGGAACCCCCAAGCCCCCAAGCGATATTTGCATGGAACAGGAGAGAGGGCTGACAGTTTTTGCAGAATACAGAGGGAAGATTTAGAGCTTGCTCATAAATCTTGCTGAATGGAATGTAACTTGGCTTTCTTATCCTCGGGCCCATCTTCCAGCTGCTAAGGACCCTGCAAGCACAGGTCTTAGCTGCTGAGCCAGGGAGTGGCATATGGGAGGATATCCTATGAAGGGGCTCACATGTCCCCCAACAGGCACACACAGACCCAGCCCACCCAGGAGGAGCTGCCATCACTGGCAAGCACATCAGAGGGTCATGTTGTACCACGGCTGCAGCCAGGCAAACATGTTGGCCAGCGCTGCTGCCCAGCAGTACAGAGGAGTTAAGAGGATATGTCCAGGCTGGACATGGTCCCCAAGCACAGACAAGACAGACAGGACTCCGGCCGCAAGCCCTGAGCACTCTGCCCAGTTTGCACCACCACACCTTTGTCTCAGCTGCCTCCTTGCTGCTCTTTGCCTGTCCTCTTCTCCAAGTCCTGCCCATTCTTGGAAACAAGGGTAGATTCCTCCTCCCCCGGGTGCCACTGGCAAGAGTGACATCTCCTGTTGCCTGAGTCCCTGTCATAACATTGGCCAGGCTTCCTGACTTCCCCACTATTGCTGAGATGCCCAAGTCCAGGGCTTTTGTTTCCCCAGTGAGAATACCAGATGACCCAGGCACAAGACAGCATGGGGCCCATCCTTGTCCACAGAACCCCAGAGTCCCAGCCTACATAGGTATAGGGAGACAAGAGGCCCAGGCATGTGTGGGCTGACACAGGGCCCACACTCTGTGTCCACTGAGGGAAGACTCAGAGTAGAAAGTGCCATCTGTGTGGCTCAGGGCCACATGGCAAACGGATGCTGACCTGGGTCATCTGGACCCAGTACAATTCACTCGCCTTTTGGGAGACTCCAGATAAATCTGTAGGCAATCTAAGTGTCTAAGGTGACAGTCTCCATGACCCAGGCTGTGTGCACACTGTATATGTCCCACAATCCTCCTGGTGTCAACAGCTTCCAATAGCTGAGAGAAGACAAGGTCTGGAGCCACTAGGGTCCTGCTTCCAGCCTAGGCCTCCCCACCTCCACACTGCTGCATAATCCTGCCGCCCACATCTGGCCTCTCTGTCCCTGACACACCAGGGAGCTGTCCCATTCATTTTCTGAGTCACAGGCATATCTGGGAACATAGCCACTGAGAACAAGCGGGACAAGACACCGGGACACAGGGGTGTGACACAGAGCGCAGCAGGCTGCTGTGTGGGAGCTCACATGCAAAGGACAGGTCCTTTAGCATGTGGTACGGTGTGGTGGACTGGCGTGGAGCAGAGCAGACAGCCGTGACATGAGCGGCAGGCAGGGGCTCCAGCTTACCCACACACTTCCTATGTGCGTTGAGGATATAGCCCTCTGCACAGAGCACTGTGTGGTTGACACAGTAGAAGGATCCCAGGGTGTTCACACAGAACTGTTGCCAGCTACAATCGTGAGTGCCCATCAGGCACTCGTCTTGGTCTAATGACAGCCACGGAAGGAAAAACAGAGGCTATTAGAGATGCACAGTTGCCAGGGACATCCGGGGACAGAGAGAGAAAACCAAAACAAAACCCTCAAAAACCCTATGTGTGCCTGTCAGTATGATGGCTGAACCTTGGACCCAAGTTGAATTTGTAAAACTCAAAGATGGTAGAGAGCTGACTCCCACTGCCTAGTAAGAGCATATGGAGTAAGACTCAAGAGAGGGCAAGCAACAGCCCACACCCACACCACAGGCAGCAAGCTGCACCCAACCTACTCTCTGTAATGCCTGAGTCTGCAGCCACCAAGGAATTACCAGCAGAAGAGTCTGCAAGTTTAAGGGCTTTGGGGTCCAGGCCAGCAGCATTCACAGGAGGTAGGGGGCCTCCTGAGGCTGCCAGGCTAGGCAGGTTTATGAAGTTTCAATTAGATCTGAAAATGCTTTTAAAATTCTCGGGCTGTCCCAGCAGAGAATTCCATGACTGTTCCTGAGAACAGATTGGGGCAGGCCTTCTCCTGTGTGGGAGCTACATGAGCCCTCACAGATGCTCTTTTGTAACCTCTGACTTCTACCCCTCAACCCTTCTGCTGGGGAGCTCCTGGGGAGAAGGGGTGTGTGGGAGAAAGTGAACACCGACTAATCCGCATGGCCGGCAGTATACTAGGCACCCCAGTCCCAGGTCCCTGGTGGGGATCAGATCTGAAGACTTCTGAATCAAGACACCTTTTTCAATCCCCAGAGCCCTGGGGAGAATCAGAGCCCACAGAAAGGTCGGTCAGTTGTCACCATGCTGTGCACCTTAGCTACCTTCTCTAGACTAACAGGACGACATCACCCATATACAAACTGAGTCCCCAGAATGATTGGACGTAGGATCTGAGTTTCAGAGAGGAATGGGGGCATCCTCTTGGACAGACTTGGTCATCATATGCAAACACTCAGACCATGTCTTCTGAGCCCTGGACTTGTAGCTTGCTATTCTGCCTCTGTGCAGATGGGAGGGGTAAGATCATGAGACCACTTAAGCTAGTCCAGACAAAACTCACTGAGGAAGCCAACCAGCAAGTGTCAGAACTACTGTTCCCACTGTACACGGTGAGGTTCTAGTACACAACAACCCAGCTGAGACAGGACCTCACCTATGCTAGTCACTGGGGTAAAGGTTGTGGACTTTGTGACCATCACTCTTCATGTGCTTGTGAATGCAGAGGAGGCTTTCACCATTGCCAACTCTCCCTCCATAACTGAAGTTCTTCCCACTTCAGGCGTGAGGGGATGTGTGTTGTGTGTAGGGTCATGAGGCCACTTCTGGATGCTGCCCCTGACACACGGACACATTGCTCCCTTCTCTTTCTCCACCTTGGGCTTGAGCATGGATGAACTCAGATCACAAAGCAAGCTCAGCCACAGACCAGATCAGCCCTCAGGGAGCAGTCAGTTGAGTATGGCCCACGTCTGGGTTAGTATGGCCATGGGTCCTGGTTAGAGAACACACATTCTGAGCTTTCCCAGACCCCCTAATCAGGATGTCTGGGGAGCCTATAGAGTTCCCAGGAATCTGTGTCCAGTGGGCCTCCAGGTGACACGGGACAAGTTCAGTTCTGAGAAGCATCCTCTAGGAAGCAGCAGAGCGACCAGACAGGAGCTGGGACCTTGGACCTCTCCAGCACCATGGGAGGCCCATACCAGAGGTTCAGTGATACCAGAGGGAACCACCTACACTGTTCTGCTGGGTTCTCTGTCACAACAGCTGAATCTCATGATCAGTGTGCATTTGATGTCCTGCTCACACCTACCCTAAGCCCTCACACAGGACAACCTGATCTGCAAAGGTTAGAGGGTGATCTCGAGGTACTCACCTTCACAGGACACACCGTCCGCCATGATGGCGTAGCCAGGGAAGCAGGAGCACATGGCTGTGCCTCCAACAACACGGCATACCTGCCGGCAGGGCCCATTGTCTGAGGGAAGATTCCTGTAGTCAGAATACATAGGCCTTGGCCCTGACCACACTGCTTATCCCCCTCCACTCTGATATAGGTTGAGGTCTCCACTGCAGGCCCAGGGAGGCAGAGATGTGAAAAGATGAGAACCCCATGCCTGTGGCTCTTCATAGGGACCCCAGGAAGTGGCTCCAGTACCAGGTGGCACTGGGAACAGTACTTTGGTTTTCTCCGACATTCCACTCAGATGCCAAGCCTTTCCTCGAGTGCCAGGGAGGACAGTGAGAAACAAAAGGCCTAAGGCAGGAAGGGAAGACTTCCGAGAATTCCTGAATGAAGACTTGGCTTTCCAGAAATGAGACAGAGCAGGTGACCCACTTGACCAGGGTCACACAGAGACCCAGAATCCCCTGATGTCACCTTCTCCTCCTCTCCCTCCTCCTCAGTCATCACCAGGCAGGTCCCACCTTTCTACAAAGCAGAGGCATCTGACGGCCTGGACCAGCTTGCATACACCAGCCCCAGAGCCTACCACACCACACGGCCCAGACTTCTACAGCTCAGGCCCTCCCGGCCCTCCTTGCAGAGAGCACATATCTCCACTCACCTTTGCAGGTGTTAGGCTGTGGCACAGGCAGTGGGATGGTGTTGGGAGACACTTGGGCAGACTCAGGCCTTGGTGCAGACTCCTGCTCAGTGTCCAACTGAGGGGTGCCTCTATCTGTTATGAGCAGATTATACAGCAGTGGGTAGGGTTATATCTTCTGTCTGGCCTTGGACACTCACAAGCAACCACACCAGGCACTGACTGATGACCTCACTGACCACTCCCCTTGTCCATTCATAGAGGAGGAAACTAAGGCTCTGGGCACACCTTGGGCAAGAGCTATCTCACTGTTATTGGGAGAAGGCAAAAGAGGGAAAGAAGCAGCAGGTATTTAGACTGAAAAGCAGTTCCACCCCCATACAGTCGACAGGAAGAAAGGCACGGTGCTAGGGACACAACTAGGGCCTGGAGAGGGTCTCTGAAGTCCAAGCCCAGCTCCAGACAGTCTTCAGAGTCCCCAGATCTAGGAGCCTCCTCTGGTTTCTGCCAGCATCAACCCAGACCCATGAGGAAGAGAGTCTAGCAAGGCCACCCCTCCATGGCAGGACAAGCCTGTGCCTGGACTGCCTACAGCTTACCTGGGCGGCAGGTGCGGCCATCATCCTGCAGCTTGAATCCAGGGAAGCAGGCACAGTGGTAGGACCCCACAGTGTTGATGCAAAGATGTTGGCAAAGCTCCCCGGGGAGCAGCAAGCACTCATCCTGGTCATCTCCCGGCAGGCTATTGGGAAGTTCTGCTTCTGTGCCCAGTGACAGGGCCTCCTGGCTTGCCATCTCCGCCTCTGAAACTGGGGTGGTTGGTCAGCACTTGGAACATAGCTAACTTGACCAATGGGTGGCTGAGCCCACAGGATCCAGGAAAGCAGCAGAGGCTCAATGGATGGTAATGATGGAGAAGTGAAGGAGTGGGAGAGGGAGGCATGGGGGTTGGATGGATGGAAGGATGGATGGAGGGAGGGAGGAAGGGATGGAGGGATGGGTGAATGAACAATAGTGAACCCCTGTAGTGGGTCTGAGTCTTCATCATCTGGGTCCCTTCAACAGGACAGACCATGCCTAATTGAGGGTCTTGCTAAAGTGCTGAACTGGAGTCATAGAAAGAATGCTGGCCTAGGTTGAGACAAATCAGTCTACGATGTCTGTTTGCAAACTTCCTGAGCTGTGTCAGTACCAGGTCTCTTTATGCCACCCAGGTCCTGGACCCACGGCCTGATCTGTAGAGGGTAGCAGGTAAGAGAAAGAAGGCTGCTGCTGGGCTGCTCTGCACTGGCCTGATACCTCAGCCCTTGCCATCAGCCTCAGACATCAAGAGAGCAGGATGGCAGCATGAAGCTGTATCCAAGGACATGTCATAGGCAGGGTGTCTGCATTGACTCCATCCTGAGAAGCCCTGGTCTGGTGCCCACAGCTGTCCTAGGTACCTGGAACTGTGACCAGAGGCAGGCCAAGGCCCAGGGGTCCCTGAGCACACCAGAATGTACCACCATGGACCAGGCCCTGCTCATTACCATCTGCGTGCCTTTTCTGACCATTCTCTCCCAGCAAAAAAGGGAGAATATATGCCTGAGGACATTTCAAACAGGACTTGAAGCAGAACAGTCTGCTCCTACCACCAGCATCTCCCAGACCCAAGAAGACTCCAGAAACTCCTCACTGGAAGAGACACGATGTTGTGTGGGTAGTTATGCTGGGGATGGATGGACCCTGGCCAGCAGTGTTGTCTATCTGGTTCCCTGTGCACTGTTCTGTCCTCTGAGTCTGGGTCTCCTCCTGACCTCTACCTTGAACCACTCTCTGGATATAGCTTGTTCTTCGTAAGTTATTGTTTTCAACCAGCACCTCGGCTAAGCTGGCAGATGGCTGGGTGGGTAGATGGATGGGCAAATAGAGGGACAGATGAATGGAAAGATGGATGAAAATGGATGAGTGTGTGGGTGTGTGGGTGGGTAGGTGAAAGAACAGGTGAATGAGTGAGTTGGGGAGGTGGATCATGGATAGATTTGGGGACTAATGAGGAAGTGGAACAATGAATGGATAGACAGAATTAGGTGGATAAGAAAGATGAATGGCTGTGGATGGATGGACGGACGGACGGACGGACGGACGGATGTGGATGGATGGATGGATGGATGGATGGATGGATGGATGACAGGATGGAAGGATGGATGGATGACAGGATGGATGGATGGATGACAGGATGGATGGATGGATATGGATGGATGGATGGATATGGATGGATGGATGGATGGATGAATAGATGTCAGATAAATGACAGACTGATGCACAGATGACCAGATGGAGAAATAGGTACACAGACCTGAATGGCGCAATGGGGCAAACAGTGGAAGGATGTGGATATGGCCAGAGCAGCCAAGGTGTTGATGGTCACTGGTGATTGATGATTGGTACAGAGAACTGTGTGGGACTGCCATGCCAGCACCAACAGGGTCAGAGTCTAGTCAATAGTCACAGAACCTCTGCAGAACTCAAACCACATACAACAATGGACCAGGGTTCCCACTGCAGCCCGAGACCACCCAGCCCAACCAATCTAAGAGCCCTAACCATCCTTCTCTAACTACCTCCACCTGGGAGGGTATCACCCACCTCTCTGTGGGGCAGCCTCAGGCTCTGGTGGCCGCCGGACCTCAGGCACTATGAGGGGGTCTTCACCTTCACAGCAGGAGAGCATGGCATGGTTGCAGGGATAGCCCAGGTTGGGGTTGGATTCGCACGACTGGCCCTCAGCCCGCACACGGAGTCCCAGGCCACAGCAGTCACAGCATTGCTGAGGAAGACAGAGCATCAGTATCTCAGAGCCTGCCTGACTTCCCACAGTCTGCATGCCTGTGACTCATTCAGGGTCCATGGGCATAGCCTGGGGCAGGCTCTGGGGTGAATTAACATCATCCAGTTCCTCTGTCTGTATGCTCTCCCAGGCTGGAAGGTGGCCTACATCCCAAGTCTGGAGAAGGTTAGGACTAATGCTAATTTTCTTTAATGGATGAATAGACATCCCTTTGGAAAGAACTACAAATAAAGCCCAGCCCTGCTCACCATGCCCCACCCTTAGAAGCAGACCTGGATCCTGTCAGCTCAGCAAAGACAACATTTCTCAAGGGCCCTTGTAATCCCATTGACTTCATAAAGTGCTCAGGACTGGGTCTACTTGGGGGTGTACCCATCTTGCTCTCCTTGGTGCTCCTCCTCAGAGTGTATATGTGACAGATCTCCTGGTGTCATGTCAGGTCACAAAGGGACCTGAAGCTAATATCCCGACAATGACAATTCAACAAAAAGACAGCGGTTGTATCCCTAAGGATATGCAGACCTGTCCGGTGAAGACTGCCAACCGCCACAGGGAAATCAGATTTACATTGTCAAACTGTGGCAGTAGACTGGGTGCAGAAACAGCTCCAGCTGGCCAGCTTCCCTGGTACCCAGCCTGTGGCTGAACAGCTCAGCACCTCAGAGAGTGAGCTCCAGCTTGGGGTGACCAATCACTTGTTTTGGTCACTAGGGTAAAGTAAAGATGATCATGTGCTCATTTTGAACCTAGGCTTCTAAAGGTCTTGTGTGCCATGACAGTGTGAGTTTGGAGTATGCCTACTCCATGGCCCAGGGCTGGTCTAGTGGCAGGTGTTAGGTCACTGACATGTCCTGAAGGAGAATGCAGGACACGGGTCTCTTCCATATGAGCAACTGATTCGACCATGCACATCATACCATGCTGCCATCTCACCAAAGGCAGCAGGGCCAAGCAGACAAACTGAACCAAAACCTTTCACTCTCTCATAAGTGGGTGATCTCGGGCATGTCACAGAGAGGGAGGCTGAGCAACACATACTGTCCATCTCTTTCTCAGAGCTCTATCTGAACCAGGCCCAGGCAGCCTGTTGTGGGAGAGAAGGCTCCATTCCCAGAAAGAGACAGCTTAGCTGTGGGTCACCTGCATCACCTGGCTCCAGAGCAGCCAGCCAGTGATAGCCACACAGGCCCAGCTGAAAATTTGCTGATGCCAAGCCAGCCACAAGCACAGCTGTGGTGAGTGATACCCCAGTCCTTCATCTGATGCCACAGTATCCACTGCTGGAGACCATGTGACCATAAGTCCCAGGTGCTGGTACTGGGCCTTGCCCACCCCAGGAGGGACAATTCCTTGCTCCTGTTTTGTGCATGTGGAAACTGAGGCTGACAGAAGGGAAACTAACCTGGATTAAAAGTAACCACAGAAGCCAGACTCGACACCTGCCTGCAGCAAAGATCCTCGTCTAATCCCAGGCCATCCCCCCTTCTTCCCCTCCCTCCTGCTTCACCCCTGTCCCTGACACAGCTTGGCCCCGCCTGTCTAGTCTCCAGCATACACATACAAGGGAAACCAGCTTCTAGGCCATTCCATTGCTTGCAGCCACACGGATCCTAGGGCCACTGTGCACTCCAGCAAGACTTCTACCCGCAGGCCTCTTCAGGCACACCCTGCCACCCTCAACCAGACCTGCCTCAGAGAAAGCAATGTCACCTGGGGTATTGGTGAAGCTGAATGTATACTTTGTGGATTTGTCGACCAATGCCACAACTGTTAGCATTTCCTGGACAGGCAGTGAGTCTGCCCCCACCCCACCCCCAAGATGAGGGGTCACCCATCTCGGCCACAGTTGCGGAGGCGGGGGACTTGCCTTGTACAGGGAGATGCCACAGGTATCATTGTCCTCGGCTCCACAGGTCTCACCCTCCTTGGCCCCCACGACACCAGCCATGCAGCTTTTCTCCTTCAAGTAGGAGACACAACAGTGCCTCTGGGCTATCCTGAAATAGGGGGCTTGCCTCAGTACCTGTCTTCCTGGGACCCTCCCCAGCAGGGTAACAGTCTCCACCTCACAGGAGGGAAGTGGAGTGGAGTATAGAGAAGGGAAGCCCCCACCTGAGGTCTACAGCAAGAGGGGCCAGTACTGGCACAGGGCAAGCACAGCCCCCACCAGGTCCAAGGCCTGGGACCCACTGGCCTCAGAGCTGTGTCCTTGACCTCTGAAGAGAGGCACTGGCATTCAGAGTTCCACTACCAATTCTGAGAAAGTTAGATTCAACCTCAGGAAAGGCAGGGTAGATCTGGTAGGGGGAGTGGTCACTATCTGCCCCTCTCTGTTGGTTGTTTTTTCCTCTTTACTCTTTGGGTGGCCCACCACCAAGCTCCCAAATAAATCACACAGAGGCTTATTCTTTCTTATAAAAGTCCAGCCTTCACTTGGCTTATTTCTAGCCAGATTTTCTAATCTTAAATTATACCATCTACCTTTTACCTCTGGACTTTTACCTTTCTCTACTTCTGTATATCTTTTCTTTCCTTCTTACTCCATGTCTGGCTGTGTGGCTGGTCCCTTCTTTTCTCCTTGATCTCTCTTGCTTCCTGATCCCTCTTTTTCTCCTATTTATTCTGTCTGTCTGGGAGCCCCGCCTATCCTTTCTCCTGCCTTGCTATTGGCTGTTCAGCTCTTTATTTGACCAACCAGGTGTTTTAGACAGGCACAGTAAAACAGCTTCACAGAGTTAAACAAAAGCAACATAAAAGAATGCAACACATCTTTGCATCATTAAACAAATGTCCCACAGCATAAATGAATGTAACACATCTTAATATTTCACAATATCTCTCCATATGGCTAATCCATGAATGAGGAGGCTGAAAGCCAGCAAAGCTTAGGTCATGGGAGGCGGGACTCAGCATTACGTGGGAGGGACACATGCAGGGGTCAGCTGTCCAGTAGTGGAGCTATGGTCGATGTGAGGTCAGCTCCGTCTCAAGAGGGATGTAAGTATTATGGCTACAAAGCTCAAGACACATGGGGTCTGAATAGTAAGTGTGCTCTGACCATTCAGTACCCCAAATGGGAATGGCAAAAAGAAAAGGGGAGGGACAAGGTTAGCATTTAAATTTCTCTAAAGAAGGCAGAGTGGGGTCAGAGAGGGTAGCGTACTGTCCTCTTTTTAAATCGTTGCTGCCTTTTACGCCACGGTTGTCGGAATCAGCTATTGCAACTCTGCCGCTATCAGCAGTGTTTATGCTGCGAGAGCCAGCAGCCCGAGGGAAATCTGTTCCCTCAGACACAGTGACTTTATCACAGCCACAAAGGGAACTTATCTAAATCTCTGTCACTCAGGATTCAAAAGCTGAGATGGAATCCTGCTTCCCTGAGAGGCTGAATAGCAAGCAGCTCACCAAGCTCACCTCCTCTCCTGTGTCTCTCCAGAAGCCCTCATGTGTCTCCTCCTCATCCTTAAAAATTGTCTCCACCTGGCTCCTCTCTACCACTTCCCATCAGCTAGTGCTGACCAAACCTCCTGACCGCAGGTGAATGTGAGTTTTATTTAATCAAACACATCTTTGCATCATTAAATAAATGTTCCAGAGCATAAACAAAAGTAGCACACCTTAAAATAATCTACAACAGTGGCGTATGCTTTTAATCCCAGCGCTTGGGAGGCAAAGGCAGGCAGATTTCTGTGAATTTGAAGTCAGCCTGGTCTACATAGAGTTTTAGGTCAGTAGGGCTACATAGTGAGACTATCTCAGAAGAGGAGGAGAAGGCAGAGGTAGAGTGAGCTGGACATTAGAAATAGGGGTTCTAATCCTGGCCATACTACTGGTGGGCTGTGCAGCTCTAGGTGAATCACACAGCCTCTCTGAACTCCATTCTCCTTTTTGAAAAAATGAGTAGGCTGTGAAAGACGAGAAGGGGAGTAATAGCTGACTAATCCTGGCAGGGGAAGCAGAGCACACTCATCTGAGCCACAGCACGGGTGGCAGAGGAGGACAGAGAGTGGCCAGGCTCTGGTGCATTCAGGGTGGCTGGACTGGGGAGGGGTAGCTGCAGTAAGCAGGGAGCCCCAGAAACCCCAAGGTGATGATGTTCCTTTGAACTTGCTCTCAGTTGCACACCATTGTATTTACCCACCAAGACAGCCACAGATCCATGTGGCAACTGACACTCAGGACCAGTCACGTGATTGATCATCTGACTCTCAAGACCAGTCTGTCTCCCCACATCAGCCTAGCCAGAAGGCTCACTGCATTCACTTTGGGTCACCTTCACACACCTGGGCCCTGGGAAGGCAAGAGCAGGTCCGCTCACTCCAGGCCACTCACCTGCAGACATCACTTTCAGCGCCGTTCTCGGGGATCTCCTGGCACTCATCATTGTCGATGGCCCACTGCTGGCCGGCTGCACAGCACGTCTCAATCAGGTCTTTGGGGGAGCCTGTGAGTTGCAATGCGGAGGTATGGTTGGGTTTGGGGGCCACCAAGTGCAGTACACACTAGGCACTGGGCAAGGAAACCTCTTAACCCCAACCTTCATCTACCCCCGGCCTGCACGTCCAGCCCTTCCCTTCTAAGGAAGCACTAGGGAGACTCAGTCCTCCTGCAGAGTGGGTAGAACAATGGGCAGCCAATGACTGGTTCCAAGGGGGTGCGTGCGTGCATGCGTGTGTGTATGTGTATTTTGCAGGATGCTTACTCCAGAGCCCACAGGATCAGACTGCACAAGCAGCCTCTGACCTGTGATTTGTCTAGCCCCTTCCCCAACCTCTAGACTGTTTCTGTCAAGACATGTCCCTAAACAAATCATTACAGACATAAGAAGCCCTGAGTGGGGTTCTGCTTCTGAGGAACCTGATCCAAGTAGCCTAGATGGGACAGGAGATAAGAAAAGAGCTTCAGGGGCTTGTGGGAGTTCACTAAAAGCTACCTTAAGCTGCTTTTCTCAGGGATTTGGTTGTACTGATGAAGTCTAACTAATACAAATTAATACTAATTAACAATTATTATAACACAATGATCAAAGCCAAAATTGATGCATTCAAATAATGGTTTTTCTTAATACAACAACAGGAAGTTTAGAAAAAAAGCCATTTAAAAGAGAAATCTAGAAATAAATTAGCAGTAATCAATCATGTTGTTCAACAAGAAGGGAATTGCTCTGTCTATGTCTTGCTCTCCTCCTCCTTAGATTGATGTGTTATTTTGCTGCATGTATATGCACACATGAGTGCAGAGCCCACGAAGGCCACAAGAGGGCATCAGATCCCCTAGAACTGGAGTTGCAGGTGGTCTTGAGCTACTATGTGGGTGCTGGGTACTGAACCTGTGTTCTCTGCTAGATCAGCAAGTGCTTTAACCACTGTATTTGAAACACATGGTATGTATACCATGTATACATACTGGAATAGGGTCCATGTACTCAAGATGTGAACCCTCCAGCACGAGAACTGTAACTTTAATACAGTTATAACCAAGGACTCAATCTGTTTATAGGGTTTGTCAAGGTGATTCTAAAATTCACATAAATATCCAGGCCTGGTGGGACTAGCCTGTGATCCACTATTCAGACAGTCTTGCAGCAGGATTATTGTTCAAGATCAACAGGGGCAACATTGTGAGACTGTCTCAAAACAAATCCTAAAAACAAAGAGGAGCAGGGTCATGGCTCTCAACCAGGCTGACTCCATCCTTTTCCATTTTCAGGGATCAAATCTCCTCAGAGAATGTCTCCCTGACCTCTGTGTACCCCAACCCCATCGCACCACCCCACTCAGCCTCCATTTACAAAAGTGACTACATAAAATTATACAAGACAGGCAGGGAGGTACATGCCTGTAAACCAACCATTCTGGAAGCTGAGGCAGGGGGATTACAAATTTGAACCTGGGCTCCATACAGAGATACACACACATACACAGTGTACAATGTGTGTATGGCAGAGATGGCCCATAGGCTGAGAACCCAGCCTTTAAGACATAATGAGCCTTGGGTGGGGCATTTCATATCCAAATCCTAACACTTGGTCTTCCTTCTATAGGCTGGAATCTTCCCTCCCAAAGGCTTTTCTAAGAAAGCCTTGTGGGATAACCAGATTGCACCAGATCCTGGGGTCTTGGCCAGGCAACCTATGATGGATGCCTTAAGAGATAACAATGGCAGCCCCAATGTGCTGAGTGCCAGCAACAAGCCAGGCATGGGGCCAAAGACTCCAGCTGCTGTTAATCCCTCTGCCCAGAGAAAGTGGGAACTAGACGGCCCAGCCACACTTCCTCTCTTCCCTTTCCCTTCCAGGCAACTTGATCCAGCCAGTCCTGAAAGACCTGTGAACCCAGCCTCCAGCATGCTAGGGGCCACGTCGGCATGGACTTGGTGGTCTTCTCTTCTAGTTTCTTGGTCTCAGACCAGATTTTAGCCTGCACTTGGTAGACTTCCACTATTCCCCCCCTGGCTTTTCCCACCCCAGTTTTCTCACTTCAAAGGCATCTGGAGCTGTGACCTCATGCTGGAAGGTCAACCTATTTGGAACATAAGGGGGACTGGGTCTAATGTGAACTCAACATCTAAGATATGGGAGGCAAGGTCACAATGGGGACTCTACCCCACAATTCTCAAGATGGGCCTGAGGAAGCTCCCACAGGCCTAGCTCCCTCCCTGACCCCAGACAATCTAGTCTCTCTCTCTCTCTCTCTCTCTCTCTCTCTCTCTCTCTCTCTCTC
>LOJH01002157.1:2245-23326 GCA_001685095.1 Ellobius talpinus | reverse complement strand
CTTCTTAGCTAACTCTCACATCTTGATTAACCCATTTTTAGTAATCAGTGTCGTAAGCGCCCCCCATATCACTACAACCCACCTGCCTCATTGCTTTGCCTGACCCCTGACCCTCTGCTTCCATCTGTCCTCCAATCACTTTCAGGATGGTACCTAGGTGACTGTCCACACACAGGGATCAGATGAGGACTCCTTTGTGACTGTGAGGTCCCACAGATGGTCCTGCCTCTTTCTCCATTTTTTCCCTTCTCTGCTCTCTCTGCTCACTCATTTCTTGGTGTCTCAGGTTCATTTCTTCCCAGGGCCTTTGCTCTTGCTATGCTGTCTGCCCAGAATCTTCCACCCCTCCCCTCTGCCTTGTCCCACCTCTACTCTCAACCAGGCCAACTCCTTTCCCCTCTTCAGGGATTACTTTTCCTCAGAGAGGGTGCCCCTGGCTTCTGTGTATCTCAATTCTACCACATTACCTCACTTACCATCTCTCATACTGCACTGACCTTAAATAACTGAGTCACCTTAGGGAGCCCTGGAGTTCCATGGAAAGCCATTACAGGACAAAGTGCCACTCCCTGGTGTGACAGTCAAGGCCTACAAAGCAGTTCTCACCTTCTGCCTACTCACTTGGGCCTCTGCTTGTTGCTGTCTTCATTGGTGATTATCTATGCTAGGAGCACCATCCTCCTTCCTGTCCACCTGGGGAATGTCCACCCATCAGTCCTTAAGAAGCCCATCCAATATGACTTCCTGCCCCTCCAAATGGCCAGCACACACCTGCCTCTGGGAAGGTCAGTTGGCTCCCACTTCTGGCTACACACAGAGACACACACACTGCACCATGATAACCCTGCCGAGTGACACACTTAACCTAACACATCCTTGGAGGGTCCCGTATCCAAGAATGGGCTTGAGTCACCTCAGTTCCCCAGTGGGCAACACAGGGCCCAGCATGGACCAAGAACAACACAAATTCTGCTTCCAGGTGGGACGTTCAGGATCTCAGCATCCATCATCATTTAAAGCTCACACCAGCCTACGATGGCTGTACGTGTAGTAAAGGGGCGGCTCAGAGATTATCCTTGTCCTCCAGCACACATGGTGTGGTGTGTTTCACCCTTCTGAATGAACTAAGCCATCACAGCACAGCCACAGAACCAATGCCTGGTGGAAGGCTGGGCCACTGCCTGTTCTGTGATGCTGTCTGCCCTTCTGCCTCTTCTGCCTCTTCTCTCACACCCCTGGGTGGTAGAGTGAGAGAGAGATTCGGAAAACCCGCTCTGCCACCTGCTGAAAGGGAAGATGTGCAAACTCATTTTGCAGAAATTTTGTTATTAGGAAAACAAGAAATAGATGCCCCAGGGTCCCAGGCCACTGAACAGTCTATGCTAGAAATGATGCAGCAACAAGTCACCAATGATGACCAAAACCACCATGTGACATGTTCGTATCCCACAAGCATGACATGGGGAAAGACACTGGCCACAGGAAGAGACAAAAACAGGATAAGGTAACATGACTAGAAAATCCCATAGTGAAGACTGCGGCTCAAGAATGATATAGCACAATCTAGACACACAGACCACAGACAGCACATGCTTCCACTCAGATTCAAAGACAGAAAGTCGCGTGGTGGGCACCAGGGGTGGGGATGAGTGTTCAACAGGGCAGAGTTTCAGAAGTTGGGAGATCTCACTCCAGTGTGACTTTATTTAATGCTGTTCAGCTTCACGCTCCATACTTGGAAATTTCATGCTATTTAAAAAAATTGCAATATAATATAAAGAACTGAGAGCTGGAACTTCCCCTTCCAGGAATCTCATATGTTGACAGGCACCACCATGAACCCAGACAGGAGGGTCCCAGATGCATGATGCATTTGTGACAGCAAAGATTCCAGGAATACCTAACAATCAGAGATGAAACAGTGAAGGGGCTCCCAGCCAATCACACACAGGTGTCAGGGAGCCCGAGGCAGATGTGTAGATGAAATGAAGTCATTCCTGAACGTGTTTTAGTCCGAGTTCAGGAGCTATATAAACTGACATCCGTCTTTTAAAAGGATTACACAGAGATGCACCAGGCATCTGAGTGGAGACCCAAGCACCAGCACCAGATGGTGTCATGGGGAGGAGCCCAGCCTTCTGTATATTGCAGGCAGGTATTAGCCATTCCAGAGCTCTTTCCTTGTAAATAGATTCAGAGATTCCGGAGGCTATAACCTCCTTTGATCACAGAACAATGGCTGTCCCAAACAATCCAGCCCAGACATCAAGACCTCCTAGACAGTCCCCTTTCCCTAACATGAAAGCCCCCCCACCCCAGCATTCTGGCTTTGAACTGCTGCAGCACATTTTTCTCTCCTGGCAGGAAGGTGGCAGTGGGAGTCCCCACCAGAGCCCTGCCCAACAGGATGTTTGCTTTGAGGGCTTCAGCACACAGCCCAGAGAATGACACAGCATCGTGGGTCCCACCAGCCTTGAGGGACATGGTGACATTTCCTGTACAACCCAAGGTGAGCCTTTCTGGGCCACCCAGGAGCCTTGAGCATTTTTATGAGGCCTGTGAAGTAGACAAATCAGAAAAGGTCCTGACCTTAGCTCTGCCTTCTGCCCCAGGTTCACGGGACCGTGCAGAGGAGTGATAGGGACCAGAAGGAACCATTAGGATGGGGGTTCCACCTAAGCCCACCCATCCTTGGTTCTCTCTATCTGACTCTCTGTCCCCTTGTTCTTCCCAGACCTATCAGCACACATATGCCATGCATCCCTGCCTTCCGTCATGCTCACCCATGCCTGGCTGGTCCTGCTGTATGCTGATCAGAGTCTGAGTCCAGCAGCAACTGCGGAGCTGCAGCCTGAACCTGTGGCACGTCTCTTTGCTCTCATTGGAGGGTCCTGCCACTCTGCCACGTTTACGGATAGCTAGGCAGAGACTCGACCTATTGTATACCACACACATTCAGAGGCAAAAGAGAATGAAAAGGGGCATCCACAAGGAAAGGTTCTCAGCACCACAATTCTCATGAATGTGACTTAAAACCAAGAGGAGATGCTGCTCTATCCTGAGGCCAAGGACGAAAGATAGCTGGCACTGGGATGAACCAGAGATGAGAGTGGCAGGAAGCCACCTGCCACACACACACATATAAATCAAGTACATGTAAACTTTGGGGTGCTCTGGAAAAGCATCAAGAAACATCAGTCAATGCTATAAGCCCTCCCCTAGGTGTGCAGTTAATACACAGGGACACCTCCTGCTTTCCAGAGACACAGAGGGATGCTGCCAGCAGCACAGACCTAAATGTCTATTGGCATCAGAGCAGATCAGCAAGCTATGATTCACTCCCACAGCTGAATGGCACTGAGACATTCTGCTTGCCATCTCAACAGGAGCGGCAATTAACACGAACAAAAGCAATTTAACTGCTACACACAAGAATGTGAATAGGACCCAATGTGTTCTTCCAAAAGAGCCAGACACAAGTCAGATCATTCCATTCTACAAAACAAACATAAGAATAGGTGATGCGGGATTCCCCTGTGTATGCTGTGAATATCACTGGTTAATAAAGAAACTGTCTTAGGCTTGCACAAGGCAGAACTTAGGTAGGCAGGGAAAACTAAACTGAATGCTGGGGGAAAGAAGGCAGAGTCAGGAGAAGCTGGAGCTGCCACAGAAGACAGACACACTGAAACTTCACTGGTAGGCCACGACCTCGTGGTGATGCACAGATGTAAGATTTAGTTAATAAGAAGCTAGAGCTAATGGGCCAAGCAGTGATTTAATTAATACAGTTCCTGTGTGGTTATTTCGGAAGTTTGGGCAGCTGGGTGATCAGGAAACAAACAAGTGGGCTCATACAACAAATAGGCCAGGGCATTGGCAAGTCAGAACAATGATTTTAATGGGGCCAGGAGGGAATAAGAGCTAACAATATGGAGGTATCACCAGAGAACACTGGTCTCCATCTGCTGGCTGAAGTGCCACGTGTGTGCACAGGTGTGAACTCCCTGCGCTGTCCGCTGAGACCTGAAGCGCTGCTGTCTGCACATTAAGCTCCAATAGGACATTTGGCGAAGGCCTGTGCTACATTAAAAGACACCTGAGACTGTGTGCATTGGGCTTCAGGGGAGTTTTGAAATAACAAACCCAGGGAATACAACCGCCACAGTAAGCCAGATGCTGGTTAATCATCCTTGATTGCATATTACCTTTACAAAACAAGTTTTACAGCCCACCTTGGGAACAATTAGAGAAAGCAGATCATTAGATGCCATTAGGGAATTAACTGGGTTAGATATGTCATCTATTTTTTAGAGTTTTAAGATACAGGGTCAAGACTGCATGTATCTATATGCTGGCCCTTTTATCCACTGACTCTACAGCTGTGAACTCAACCAACTCAATATAGGAAAATATTTCCAAAAGACCTGTATCTGTATTGAGCAAAGGTGCACAGACATCCTCCTGGTATCTGTTCTCCAGACAGTGCAGTGTAGCTGCTATGACCACATTGCATTCACTCTACCTCAGAATAACCAGCAATCTGCAGGAATTAAAGTAGGATGTGCACAGGATCTGGTCACGGGTTTTACATAGATACTTAAGCATCCTTCAGCTTTGGTACCCAAGATGAAGGCTGGAGGTCCCTGGAATCAATTCCCTGAAGATACTGAGTGGTGAGTCTCTGTGAGTATCTAAGTTAGGGTTTCTACTGCTGCAATGTAACATGACCAGAAGCAGGTTGGGGGAGGAAAGGGTTTATTTGACTTACACCTCCAGATCATAGTCCACCACTAAAGGAAGTCAGAGCAAGAACTCAAGCAGGGCAGGAACCTGAAGGCAGGAGCTGATGCAGAATCTAGGGAGGGTTGCAGCTTACTGGCTTGCTCAGTTTGCTTTCTTATAGAAGAATCCAGGACCACCAGCCCAGGGACGGTACCATTAACCATGGGCTGGGCCCTCCCCATCAATCACTAAATAAGAAAATGCCCTACAACTGAATCTTATGAAAACATTTTTTCTCAGTTGAGGTTCCCTCCTTTCAAATGACTCTAGCTTGTGTCAAGTTGACATAAAACTAACCAGAACACTGTGTGTGTGTGTGTGTATATTGGTGTGTGTGTTGGTGATGATGCTTCCTCTAGGCATAACAACACTATTGCTGCCTTGAAATCAAAGCTGCAGTGATTGTCCACACAATGCCCTTTGAAGGATGGGCCTCCTAGTATTCCTTTGTGGAAGTGAGGCACAAACCCTGCCCACTCCCCAAAGATGTACCAATAGTTAACAACAGATATTAGGGGACACATGTTAAGTTGTGTTCATATTCTTGTAACCCCAACTAAACCCATGGGTTTACCAAGGACTTGTGTGGAATCATTTGGTCTGTCATTATGGTCTTAACTGGGGTGAATAGACATTTGTTCATGCCTCCCCAGGAAACGCTAACACAAATGTAAGTATATGTGTACCTATGTGTCTCTGTGAGTATCAAATGAGTCTTCCCTGGATGGTAATGGTCCCACAAACAGTCCTAGCAGCCTACCATGGGTTGAGTGAGAGAAGGCCTGCATCCATGGTCAAGGGCATGTGCTCAGAGACCTAAAGACATTCCACTAGGCCCTACTTCTTCTTTTCCTCCTCCCCCTCCTTATTCTCCTCCTCCATCCTCCCTCCTCCTCTTCTTCTTTTGGTTTTTCAAGACAGAGTTTTTCTGTGTGGCCCTGGCTGCCCTGGAACTCGCTCTGTAAACCACTGGCCTTGAACTAACAGAGATCCTGCTTCTGCCTTCCAAGTGCTGGGATTAAAGGCATGCACCACCATTATGCCACCAGGCCTCACTTCTTAAAAGTTCCATCTTTCACAGCATTGAAGTGGGAACAACGCTTTTGTACACTCATGTTGATTTAATAAAACGCTGATTGGCCAGTAGCCAGGCAGGAAGTATAAGCAGGGCAACCAGACTAAAAAAATTCTGGGAAGAGGAAAGGCAGAGAGTCAGTCACTGTAGTGAATGGGGGAGCAGGCCTGCTTTCGTCCTGCCCGGCTCCCACATGGCTATCTTATACCCTGAAATAACAACACATAAACCATATTCATTTAAACATTGCCTGGTCCATTATATCTAGCCTCTTCTTGGTTAACTCTCTAATCTTGATTAAACCATTTCTATTAATCTGTGTACCACCACGAGATGATGGCTTACCGGGAAGATTCATCTTGGAGAGGAGAGCCATGCGTCTGCCTGACTTAGCTTTCTTTCTCCCAGCATTTTCTTCTGTCTACTCCACCCACCTAAGGGTTGGCCTATCAAAGGGCCAAGACAATTTCTTTATTAACCAATAAAAGTAACACATNATCTAGCCTCTTCTTGGTTAACTCTCTAATCTTGATTAAACCATTTCTATTAATCTGTGTACCACCACGAGATGATGGCTTACCGGGAAGATTCATCTTGGAGAGGAGAGCCATGCGTCTGCCTGACTTAGCTTTCTTTCTCCCAGCATTTTCTTCTGTCTACTCCACCCACCTAAGGGTTGGCCTATCAAAGGGCCAAGACAATTTCTTTATTAACCAATAAAAGTAACACATAGACAGAAGACCCACCTACATCAAGTCACCAGCCAGGTACAGAGGAAGCAAGATGAGAATGCCTTACTGAAAAAAGGTATCAAGCCACATGGCTAAACATAGATAAGAATTATGGTTAATTTAATTTGTTAATTTAAGTTGTAAGAGCTAGTTAGTAATAAGCCTGAGCTAATAGTCCAAACAGTTTATAATTAAAGTAAGCCTCTGTGTGTTTATTTGGAACTGAATGGCTGTGGGGCCAGGCAGGACAGAAACTTCCTGTCTACAAACAATTCTTTCCACATGAGCCTCTAGGAAACAGTCCAGATCCAAACTGTCAGACACCCAGCTTCAGACTCCCATGGATCACATGGCCTCTCCCCAGGTGTCTACACCTCACACCAAAGCCTCCAACACACAACTGAAGACCATCTCTATCAGGAAGTGTGCTGTTATGCCCATACCTGGGAAGTGGCACAAGAGGGTTCCTTATCCCTTGCCAACTGCACTTATTTGACCATCCTCCCCCAGCCTACTGCCCTCTCCTCATTCTTCCAAGCTGGCCTTCTACCTTTCTCAGCCCTGTTCTTTGCTCAGCAGGGAGACAGCCCAGAAGGGCAGAAGCCTGGAATCTCAACAACATGCTGGCCGGACTGCTTCTGTTCCTCAAGCTACAGCCAGAGCTGATGAGGGTTTCCTAATGGCATCTGAACTTCTACCAGTCCCTGAGCCACAGAATTCTAGTGGTCCCCTTAGATCCAATAGGTCCCCTCACCCCTCACAGGATCCTATTAGTCCCCTCAGATCCAATCAGTCTCCTTCATGAAAGCACTTCCCACAGGCTGTGGCTCAGCTGAGAGGGTCTTCACAGGGAAGGGAGCCCTGGCTAGGAGTCAGGACTCCTGATTCTATCTCAGAGCTCCCTGGGCCTTTGGCAGGCTTCTTACTTATCCCTAGCCTCTTCAGATTTCTGGTTGTATGCCTGGGGATGGGAAGGAGCAGGGCAGTCAACACTCCCAGAAGCAAGGTCAGGCCCACTGAACACTTTCTTGGTGCTTTAAATTGTTTGAATAAACTGCCAACATTCACATGTTGGGAGCTTCCAGGTGAAATTCCAGATCCCAGGATTCTGAAGAAAACCAAAAGTGATCACACTCAGCCTCTACGGCCCAGGAAACAACAGAACCAGCAGCTTCTATACAAGTGGAATCTGACCTTCCACCAGCCAGGCATCTCTAACTGCTTCCAGGCCAGGAGCCTCCCAATGGTCTAGTGGACCCCCAGGCATTGAGCAACAAACCGGACCCCATCCCTGCAGGGTAGGCCTTCACCTCTGTTCCCTGCTGACTCCCAGGCATCCAACACCATCCAGGAGCTTGGCCCATCCCATCCCAAGCTCAGTGTCTCTCTAAGCATGAGCAGGACAGTCAGACCCTGTGCTCAGCTTCCCACACTCCACCACCTACATCCCAGAGACTCTGGCTTTCTGGCCCCTGGACTGAATGACGCAAAGAGGTCCAGGCCAGAGGCCAGAGAAGAGCCAGCAGTCTGCCAGCTACACACCAGCCCTGCTCTGCCCAATGGGCCCGGTACCCTGTAATCATTCCAGAACCTCCATCTGGACAATAGAGGCACATTTCCTTGTACAATGTAGCTGGGCACTCAGGAGGATGGCATGCGGGGCTAGGAAGTACCAGGGCAAATGGCCAAGTGGATAGTCTGCACATTTCTCTGCTTCATTGGCCTTGGGCCTCGGACAGTTCCCTTAACTTCCCTGGGACTCAATCACCCATCTATAAAATGGGTATAATGACGGTGAACCCCTGAGGGTATCTCAAGGAATGAAAAGATCCATACATAGCCAGAGTTGAACCCAGTATCTGACACATAATCCACCCGCTTACCCTTGGTAATGGAATGTTACCTCACAGACAGGCAACAGGTAGAAAGAACTAGAGGCTGGGCATTCATACATGGCTGGCAAAGGTGTGTCAGAGGAATACAGAGTGAAGGACAGGCAAGGGGGAACACTTAGCTAGAAGGGGAGCACAGCACAAGGAGGGGGCGGGCAGGGAGGAGCACTCAGCTGCACATCTGGAGGCAGCTGGAATGACAAACACATGGGTGGGGCAGGAAGTGAGCAGCTAAACACTCCAGCCCATCCCCAGCAGGCCTGGCCCCTTGGCTCTTTGGCAGGAGGGATAGGCTTCTGACCAGCAGAAAGGACAGAGATCTGTCCAAACAAAAGCACAAATCCATGCTCCTTACATTCCCCAGAGCACAGCAACCCCTGCAGGGAAAGCAGGGAGCACACCACACAGCAGAGCTCTGCAGCCACTCTGAGCTGGTCCACATTGCATCAGTAGCCCTAACAGGGCTTCCTACATCTTCCAGATGCAGAACTGAGGCTCAGAGAGGGTGACTCCTTTGCCTGAGGTCACACAGCCAGGAGGTGCAGGGCCTGGAATCCGCTCTCTGAGAGTCATACTGGACTCTTTCCCAATGTAACTGGGCACCAATCTGGGAAGCATGGTGCGTCCATGGAGGTGAGGGCCTTGCAGAGTCCTGCAAAGTTCTCCTGTCTTCCAGTGGCAGACAAAGGATGGCAGGACCGCTGTAAGGCTCTTCTTGTACAGGGCAGCCAAGTAATTTGCCTGAAGGTTATACAGTGAGAAAGATCTGAGTCATCCAAGCAGGGATCCTCCCAGCAGGCCAGGTGGCAAGAGCACATCCTCTGCCCTTGTGCAGATCATGGGAAAATGCTTTTGTTGTGGGGAGGAAATAAGATGGGGCCCCTGAAGCTCCTGCCACGGTGTTGAGGGCTGGCACGCAGGGGTAGAGAGACCCCTCACTCACTCTCTTGCTCATTCCTCAGGTCTGCTGAGGACTCTGCAGCCGCTCTCCTCAGGTCAGACTTCTGACAGAGCTGGCTATGGAGAGCATCAAAAGCAGCAGCGTCACCGGTGCTGAGCCTGCACACAGGACCACTGTGCACTCTTCATCTTTGGGTTAGCAAAGGCTGGAGCATACCAGTTGAGGATGAGAAACCTTGGGGAGCGGAGATGAGTCAGTGTGGGTCAAAGACAAGACCAAGGGGATCGAAAACAACACCAGATGGAGCAGAGACAAGAACATGGGGATCAGACCAGGCAGAGCAGAAATGAGACCCTGTGGGGCAGAGGAGACATCTGTGAAGAATACCAGAAGCACCGGCAGTGGCATGGCTTGGGAGAGTGGCAGAGAGGCAATCCCACAGCCCTGGAGGTGGCACATTGTCGGGAAACCCAGGAGAGAGGTTCCTGAGCATCCTAGACCATCAGGAATCCACACTTCAGTGGGCAGAAGGGAGGTAGCAGTCATAAGTTGAGAAATCAGCTGGGACAGGATGTGGAGTCCACACATGATGAGAATAATCTGGAATTAGGTTTAGATAATTTCTGCATAACTGAATATATTAAAAGCCACTGAACTATGCCTTCAAATGCAGGGGACTTCTGGCTATAAATATGATCTCAATAAATCTGCTTTTAAAGAAAGACATTAAAGAAACAGAAGATTTAGAGAAAGCTGGGCCCCGTGGAGTGGCAGCCCTGAGAGACACCAAGAGGACATCCCACTCACAAAGATGACAGAATATTTAGAGAAACTTTGATCCCCATGGCCTTGATCCCCCAGGCATGGCAGTATACATCTGTGCTGAACAGTTTGTACTGTCAACCTGACACAACCTAAGTCACCTGTGAAGAGGGAATGTCAATTGATTATACTGGCCTGAGGCCATGTCTGAGAGAAATTGTATTGATTGATGATTGATGTAGAAGGGCCCAATTAAAGAAACTCCCCCCCAATGGTCCTTGGCTTCAGACTGTGAGGACAACTTTAAATGTAACCAGTGCCTATAGAGAGGATAGTGCCTAGGAAACCCATATGAGTTACCTGTGAGATCTCCTTGAGAACTAGAGCCTGCTCTTCCCACAGCCACCATCTCTGCGTGACCTTCAGAAAAGCCCCTTGACCTGGGAAGACAGTTTCCCCATTGTGTCTGCCAGAGTGCGTCACTCCAGGCTTCAAACAGTGGCCCAGAGTAACAGACCCAAATCCAACTGCCAACCACTAGTGGTGACACCATAACTGAGATGGAGGGTTAGCAGCCACTTCTGTCCAGTGGGAAGGGCTGCCTCTGTCTGCCCAGTGGCTGGCCTGTGGTATGTGAGCCCAGCATGGTCACACCTGCCTATCATGCAACAACACCAGGCAGAAGTGCAGTTTCCCAGAGACCTTCTCACTTCTAATGACCATGAACATGCTCTGTAGAGAAGCCAACAGGTAGACCAATGAGGACCAGGATGGCAGGTTCGCAGAACAGAAGCAGAGCACCTCTGACAATACTGACCAGTTGTCCCTACGGATCCTAAGGGCACCGGATCCAGGGGGCCCTGGCACAGCCCCCAAACAGCAGGTGTTCTAGACCCATATATGAGCCAGCCTGGCCTCTGCACAGCCACTGTATGCTCTAGGTCATCTCCAGACTACAGTCACATCTCACTATGCTGCGTGAACGGCTGTTTAGGGCATAAGGACCAAACAGCTTCAATTCTTGTCTCAAATGTTTTGTAACCAGCACTGGTGGAAACACAGACCATAGGGTCCTCTGCACCTCCAAAGCTCTGACAGGAAGGTCAGCACACGCACTACAGCTGAGCTGTAGTCAGGGCCTTGCTGAGAACAGCAGAGGCTGCAGAAGCTGGGGAAGCCCTGGGCTCCTCCCAGCACCACAACCACCCAGCAGCCCTGGCACAACCTATGTCCAGGCCCTATGAGCTAGCAGTGGGTGGGTGGGTGAATGGGATCAGAGGATCCCCAAGTTCCTGCAGGGAACAACTTTATACACAGCCCTTCATCCTCATGACGCCTGAGACACCTCACAGGTTTAAAACCCCTGTGGGCTCAGACAGGCCCAGACTTTTTTGGTAAGCAGAGTGCTGAGGAGAGATGGCCCTGCACATGCCCAGCTGCACTCTGCCACTAAGCCACACACCGTGCTCTTTTGCTGCCACCTTTTCCTCTGAGGACAGGGTCTCAATACATTGCCCTGGGTGGCCCTGGTCTGGCAGCCCCACTGTCCCAGCCTCCTAAGTAACAGATTATATCTATGCCCCACCAGACATGGTTCTGGGCCCAGATCTGCATCCTAGGACAGGCATGGTGCCCTGGGTTTGGCTTCTGCCCCTGCACCAACAACTCTTCCTCATATCAGCTAGAGGATCTCCTCTTAGTCAGATTTTATTCCTACTGGCTGCAGGAACTTTATAGACACCCCCTTCACGGGGCCCCTCCTATCCTAGCCCTCCAGGGGCAACAACACTAAGCACAGGCACTCTCCTCTCCAGCAAGTCTCCCTGACCCACAAGAGATGGGCACAGGGTACCACTACCTCATGGCCAGCCTTCTCTCACTATGTCCATAGGCCAGAAAGAAGGCAGAGCTCTCTGGAACCTTCTGGGCCTTGGTGGGGACAAAAGGGCTTAATCATCACTGAGTTTATATATTAGTGCCCAGAGGATAGCACCTGTGACAGGTAGAAGCCTGCACTTGTACTTGAGCACCAGATAGACACCTGCCCTGCAGAATGAGGTAGCCCCAAGGAAGGGAGCCCTTCCTGCACAGCTTTCTGACAGCCTCTTCAAGGCCAAGCCACCTCCAGCTGTTTCTGCAGCTCCCTCTGCTATGCCAGTCCAGTAGAATCAGTACCCTCCCAAAGTCCCTTGAGTGACAGAAGCAGACGCCAGAGCCCCTCTCCACGGCCCAGAGAGGTAGGCATGTGGCTTCCATTTAGGCCACATCTGGACACACTCAGGCAGGGACAGCCCAGCTGAGGCAGTGGAGATCCCTGGTACAATTCTGACTCCCAGGCAGGACCCCAGCCCCAGTTAGGCCCAGACAGTGGATAGAAACCACCTTCTCCAGGCCCCAGAGCTGCCATGGCAACAGGGCTAGGGTCATTTCCGGCTTGCCTCTCAGTGAGCCCAGAAGGTTGAGTAGGGCAAAGCTGTCTCTCCCAGCTTCTCCACTACCTATAGCCCCAAACTCCCCTCCAATAGCAGCCTGGAGACTCTAAGTTTCAGACCCCACTTTTCTCAGAGGCTTGGCAGGCCACCAAAGCCCCACCCACAAGGCCTGCTGTCACCCACCCTCACCAGCTGCATGTCCCGCTGGCTGCCTTTATCTGCTTAATGCACTCCACTCTGCTAGGCCCCCAAAGGGATGGCTGAGCCCGCCTTGTTCTCTAACACTGCCCCTGACAGAGGCTGGGCCCCACAAATGCCTGCAGAGGAGAGAGCTGTGGCTGAAGGGCAGACGAAAGTAGAGTCAGTCACATCTCATGCTCTGGGAGCACTCAGCTCCATGCCAACAACAACCACAGAGGAGCTCACTGCGGCCTCAAAACAGCCCTGAAGTAGGGCTTCTACACTGCCTGCATATGGAGAAACTGAGGCACAAAGGGCCAAGCCATTTGCCTATGGAGAGCTCTGGGTCCTGTTTTAAACCTCCTCTTCCTCAGCTGAAGCTGCAGGGCCCTCGTGGCCCTGCTGACTATAATCTGGGCCTTTGCATGAGTTGGGCCCCTGTTAGGATGGCCCTGCAGTAGGTGAGGGTACTTCAGGCCTAGTCTCCAGCAACTCTCATCAACGCCATAGCCCAAACACAGCTGAGAAAGCCCAGCATGGAGATCCACCAGGTGAGCAAATCTGGTCCCAGATCCCTTGGAGTCACCGGGGAAGCCAGGGCTTTTCCTATCCTGGAAACCCAAAGGCTGCAGGCCAAGGGCACTGAGCCCTCCACACATGCACTTCATTAGACCTTCCCTGATCCCTGTACTTCCAGGCTCAGGGGTGGAGAACAACTTGGGCCCCAGGCCCAGTCAGTCACAGGCCTCCTCTATAGCCACACCTCCCTAGCAGGCTGGGAGCAGGGAGCCACGGGGAAGGGAAGCAGGCTGGAAGCAGAGATGCTGGTAGTATGAGGACCATAGGCCTGGAGCCATCCTAGTATAAAAGACACATTTTGTGGCCCACTCACAGCCACAGAGCCTGGAACAACAGGAAAGGATCATGGCCACAAGATGACTGCCTCAGAGCCCCTCACCCACTCTGTCTGAAAGCCCTCCCAGGCCCTTCCCTGACATCCATCCCTCAAAGCCTGAGGCCCAGGGCCACATCAGCCCACTCCTGCCTTCCCAGGGTCATTGGGGCCCTGCTCACAGACAACCCTGCAGCATGGGACTGAACAAGACATGGGCTCTGGCCGTGGGGAAACCACATAATTTCCCAGGCACCATTGCAAGGAAAAGGAGAAGAAAGTAGAGTTGGTGGGTTGGAGGGAGACAAGACTCAACTGTTCCGGGAAAGACTTCCTAGAGGAGGCACTGTCTGAGCTTAGCAAATGCTGAGAACAACCGGGAGATCAGATTCTCAGGGAGACAGTGAGTCAACAGAGTTGAAGAAGAATGAGGAAGAGAGGTTGGCAGTGGTCTCCCGCCGGTTCCAACCATCATCCAATGTTTATAGAGCGCCAGCTGTGCACAGGAGGTACTGGAGCCCTTGGGCTCAACACCAAATCTGACTGGTATAATGCTAAACATCAGAAAATAAGCAAGGACCTAAGTATTGTGCCTCTAATGTCATCTTTGACTGAGAGAGGTCAGGTGGCAGAGAGGGCACCCTGAGGAGATGACCTGTCACAGAGAAAAGGACTAAGTCATCCAGACACCTGGAAAAGCATCTCAGACAGAAGCTGTGGCAAGTGCAAAGGTCCCAAGGCCAGAGGCTGCCTGTCCAAGACTGTGAGAATGGCTCAGGGCCTGAGCTAACTATGAGAGTGAGGGGCTCAGGGGAGGAGGGGAGGAAGTCTCTGGGCAGCTGAGAAAGACATGTGGACACCACAGGGACTTTAGCGTCTACTTTATATAAGGTATGAGCCCCTGAGGGGGGCTGGTGCATTAACCAGACTCATGGCTGGAAGGAGCAGCAGAGTTAGAGCAACAATAGAACATGTCCCCTCTGCCACCAGCCCACTGCTGAGCTTCTATAGGAGGACATTCAGGGACAGTTGACCAGGCCTGCTGAGCCCTGTGATCCCTGCTAAGACATACTTGGACTCTAATAGGCAGGACCGTACTCTATTCTGATGAAGAAAACCTTCTGTGCCCTCAGCCTGAGCCCACCAGGGACCCTGTACCTCCTAGAATAGGACATCTCTGTACCCCTCGGCCAAACCTATGAAAGGGCAGCTGCTGAGATCCCTTGCCGATGTCTTTCTGCCTTAGGCCTGCAAGAAAGCACCATGGAAACCTCCACCAACCTATATCACTTTGTCTCAGGCCTGAGAGATGGCAGCTGAAAGGAACCCATAGGCAGTGACAGTTCCTTCCAGGCTCAGTTGTCCTGCAGGGACACAGGAAAGGGCCTTACCATCAGGACCACCTCTGGGAACAGAATGTACTGAGTTAGGGTCTGTGTCCTCTTCTGCCCGGGATCGAGGTTGTAGTTGCGGGTGCTGGGGTATTTCTTCAGGCACCTCTGGAGAGGGTGTGACCTGGGCTCTGTCAGGTGGCAGTGTGGAAAGGGTGGGGTAGCTGCTGGACTTCACTGGGTCTTCAGGAGAGCTGTCTGTAGCCAGAGATGTAATGAGACCAGCCAGGCCTGACCTAGGCAGGGGAGCACCACCCTCCTGCCCTGCACTGGGAGGAGTGGCCTGGGCATCAGGAATAAGGTTCTCTTCTGGTCCTGCCTTGGCTTCAGCCTCCTTCTCCTGGACAGGGAAGTCAGGTACAGCTGGGGATGCTGTAGGCAAGCTGTCTGGCCTCCCGGGGTCACCTGCTGCTGGTGGCTCAGTGACCACCATGTCCTCCACTTCATCCTCCTCTTCCTCATCAATGTCCTGTGTCACTCTCCTGGCTTTGGCCTGCATGGGTGCTGGGGGACCCGGGGCAGTAGCTGCTGTGGGTCTGGGGAGGGCAGCTGGCCAGGGAGTTGCCCGGATGGAGGATGGTGGCAGATTCCCACCTCCTAGAGCAGCTGGGGGGCCCTCTGCACCTGCCTGGACCTCATTCACCGTGGCCATGGTGGCTTCTGCCTCAGCCACCTCCTGATCATAACTGTAGGGGTCTTCATACTGTCGCTCAGCATCACCATCCTCTGCATCTGAGAAGTTCCCATGACAACCAGGGAGCTGGTAGCAAATGAGCTCACCGCCAACATCAGGGCAGTGGCAGGCCCGGCAGGGTGAGAGATGGACAGTGTGGCCAGCTGCATACTTACGGCCAGAGTGGACACAGCCCACCTGGCCACACTGAGGACAACTGTCAGCTACCACCACAGCCTCGATGCAGTTGGGTGGCAGTTCAGGGCACAGCATAAACTGGCAGCTGATCTTGCCACCACCCTGCGGGCAGAAGCACTCGGTGCTACCAAAGTCCACAAAGTAGGACTGGCCGGCTGGCACACGGCCATCCACGAAACCTCCCTGCACACAGTCATAGTACTGGTAGCCTTCACAGGCACAGCCCTGCTGCACACAGGTGGCGCAGCAGGCTCCTGGCTCCAGGGCTTCCTCGATGCAGTTCTCCAGTAGTGGACACTCCACGCCTGTGCAGTCCTGCCACGGGACCGCCATGCCTGGGCTTAGAGTCAGTGCCGTGACCAGGGCCAATGCCAGCCAAGCTCCTGCAGACTCCTGGAGCAGCATCACGTCTCGAGAGGCCCTGGAAGGATGGAGAGGAAGCCGGTCACACCAAGGACACACACAGAGATGAGGTGCACACCCCAGCATGTGTACACACAGCACACAGCCATCTCCACCTCCAGGCATGCCCCTCTGCCCACACTCATGCAACCTTCAGGCCTGGTCTCACACACATACAGACAGCCACATGCAGGGAAGATACATGAGCATGTGTCATTCAGGTGCCATAGACGCTGAAGTTGGTCAGCAATTTGGCCCTATATCTGTGTGCTCAAGGTGACTTGAGCCCTCTGTGTCATCTAGTCCACAGTCACGTCATACACACACACACACACACACACACACACACTAAGGTAAAGGCAAGTAAGTACACTTGAGTACATGCTCACTCAGTCCAGCACTGTGGCCTCACCCTGCCCAGTCACCCTGACACACCCATGGGTCATCCTGCACACATATTCCCATGCCCATGTCTACATACATACCCATGTCTACATACATGCCCATGTCTACATACATGCCACCAGAACAGTTTTCCTCCTCCAAACACTTGGCTGAGTTCCCAGCCATGGCTGCCAGCCAGGGTGTGTGGTGAGGGGCACAGGGCAGGAACAGGACCCCTCTAGGCTTCGGCATAGCCATCCAACCCGGTGTATATTGCATCCCCAGCCATAAACTCCAGAGTTCATGATCATCTCTCCCACGAGACCCTGGAATTTCAAGGTCAACCTTGGACGGTCCTGCCATCTTCTCACAGCACCTTGCTGTCTCTGTCCTGCCCATCTCCAAGATCAGCTCTCTTCTGCTCTGCTGCCCCAAGCCACACCTGCCCTGCCTTATTCCCAGATTAACCATCACCCCATGTGCCTCCCTGACCTTCCCTGGGATGCCAGAGTGATCCAGGTGTCTAGCTTCCATCACCAGCAAGAAGCAGTCAATACCCACACCATGCCCAGCACTGGTTGGGTTCCCCCGACCAATCATAAATGCTCCCAGGAGCCTCCCCTTTCCTGCTCCCTACTCTCCTCAAGTCTTCCACAGCCACTCACATCCTCACTCCGGCAAAAGTTACAGATCTGCACAGGCACAGTGACTCAAAATCAGGTCAGCCCCTGGACAGCACAATCCACCATCTGTTCTTATGGTACCTGTTTGGGGCATGTGTGTGTGTGTGTGTGTGTGTGTGTATGTGCACATGTGCATGTGTGTGTTGGTAGGGGTCATGTATGCATTTGTTCCTGGGGGGTCACATGTTGCATATGTGTATATGTATGAGTGTGCCTGTGTGCACGTGTGTGATGTCAAAGAGCAACCTCAGGTTTCATCCTCAGAGACACTGTCCACCTTCTTTAAGACAGGGTTCCTAACTGGCCTGGAACTGGATAATTAGGGTAGACTAGCTGGCCAGTGAGCTCCAGGGCTCCTTCCTTCTGTCTCCCCAGAGCTGTGATTATAGGGACATAGCATCATGCCCAGCATTTTACATAGGTTCTGGGGATTGAGTCCTGGGTGACTGCCTCACTGATTGGGCAAGCCTTATCCTCTGGCAAAGGATTCCTGGATCCCTGGAGATGCCTGAGACCTCAAACATCTCCAAATCCTGCAATCCTGACTTAGATCAAAGTACCCAGCCAGCAAGCTTCTCCTTTACTTACCCCTCCCCTCCAATCCTGCCTCTCTTCGGCATATGGATTACCACCATCAGTGCTTCTGTGCTTTGGGGCCATGACTGAGTGGCACAGGACCACTTAAGGCAAGTTCCATATCAATGCCACACCCTATTAAGTGACTAGCAGAAGGGTAGTGAACACAACATGGATCCACTGGGCAGAGCAGCTCAGGTACCAGGCAGAAAAGCACTAGATGTCATCATTTGCCCCAGAATGCACACCACTTCAAACCTGTGATGTCTAGTCCTGAGATTTTCTACTTGATATATTGGGCTACTATTGGCTGTAGATAATTAAGCTGTGGGAGATGAAACTTTCAACAAGTCTTCTGCATGTTACACAGTAAGATGGGTCCTTTGCTTCTCCAATTCTCTAAGAACTTCTGGTTCTGACAGGAAGAGACCTGCTAGAACTAAGAAATAAAAACCCAGGCCATGCAGTCACACCGGGATTTCAGACAGCGATGAACAATAGTTTAGCATGAGTACACCCCTGCAATATTTAGGACATAGTCACTTGGTGGGTTTCTGAAATCCTGTTTTAACTGGCAGCCGCACTGGATGGGCAGCTCTGGAGGAAAGTCTCAGCCTGGCGCTGTATACCTTATAACTTCTCAAGCATTCGGAATGAATCTCCTTTAAATGACAGGCAGCTACAGAAAACCCTGGGGCTTGCAAACGGCTGGGCTGCCAGCAGGGAAATAAACACACACAAGCCCTTCTCTCTGGCCAGTCAGAACATGGGCAATCAGTTCCACCTGGCGAGAGTACCGCCCTCAAGGCTGCCAGACCCGTACCCTCATCCATCCAGAGGACAGCACAAGCCAATAGCCAGTCCATCTGCACACAGCTCCACCAATGGGACCTGTGTTTATGGCACCAAACTGAACACACTGTCCTTGACTGATTCAGCCTCCCTAGCTCTCTGTAAAATCTGAGAGCTCCTGGTCTTGATTCCACAAGGACTTGGGCATCTCCTTTGTTTGAGACACAGTCTGGCCATGTAGCGCTGGATAGCCTGAAACTCACTGTGTAGACCAGGACAGTCTTGAACTTCAGAGTAATCCTTCCTCTACTTTACCCTCTACTCAGTGGCCACTGTGTCGAGCACTAGTCACCCTCAGTGTGTCAGTCTCTTCAGATCCAACAAACAGCCTACAGCTCCTCAAGACCTCATTGGTAAGAAATGTGTCCCATGTCCCCACTGGCCTCCAGTCTGGGATATGGGCACGTGTACAGGCCTCAGCACAGCACTAGGCTACCAATGGACCCTGTAGGGCAAAGGCCTTGGAACCCAGCCCTCACCCCACCAAAGACCAGGAAGAGCTACCGTCCATCATGTCAAGATGAGAAGACCTGCCAGCCAACAGAGAGAAGCTGGAGAAGGTACGGTGTGGATCATTAGCAGTCAACACCTCCCAACTGGGGTCTCCAGGTGAAAAGAAACTGGAGCCATGCAATTTCTAGCACACACAGACACAGAGAGACAAAAGCAAACACATGACCCACACACAGACCCACAAATAGAGACATACAGAATATGTGCGCACACATAAACACAGAGACACACAAATCCACACACAGACCCACAGAGACAGAGTACATGCACACTTACAGACATACACATACACAAATGCACAGAGAAACACACACACAGGCACAGATACAGACAGACAGACAGATACACAAATACATAGACACATACACAGACAAACATACACAGAGACAAACTCACATGTGCACTGACAATGGCTTGATTCTAAAGTTGTTCAGAACCAACTTTTAATGCATAGATTATCCTGGGTTCACTGAAGGCCCAGAAAGACAAGGCCACATTCATTAAATTAATCCCACATGCCCACACTCACCACGGCATGCCACCCCACTGGTTGAGAGGCCAATAAAGACAACCAGATGATGGAATGCCACCAGCCTCAGCAAGGATATTCTGGGACAGGCCACCATGTAAATGCCCTTGAGGACATGATGTCCAGTAACAAGCTAGTCAAAATGGACACTCACTGAAGAGTCCACATACACTTACACAATCTGGGCACTGTGATGGAGAAGTGGACACACCTTTGGTAGAAGAGGGCAGAGGAAGATGAAGAGGTGACATTCCAACTGAGACTTACCCAGTAAAAATAGGTGTAGTCATCCAAAGCTCTGGGGAATGGCAACGGGCAGAGGAAATGCATGTGAAAGGGCCTTGGGGTATGAACACAGAGCAATTGGTGGGTGCCAGGACACAGAGGGGGTGCTGGTATTGAATGGCCAGAATTTCTGCTCAGGATTAGAGTCTAGAGATAGAAATGGTGACAACTGCACAACACTGGAGTGGTTCTTAATGACACTGAGCCACACACTCAAAACTGATACATTGTGTGTATATTTTACAAAACAAAACAAAACACCTACCTCACACATGCAGTTCAAACCAAAAGTCAAAAGAGAGTGATCAGATCACAGAGAGGGGACAGGTAAGACCTGACAGGAAACAAGTGCTGCCCCTGAAACCTGCCTTCAGTAGTAAGCTTCCTGGCAGCCAGTGCCAAAAGGGAAATTAGAGGGTGACCCGGTGCTCCTCGACTGATAAGAGGAAGTCATTAGATCACTGGGAAAATAAGCTTGTTCTTAGCACCAGCCCTCAGTCAGGAGCTCAGCAGCTGACCAGCTTCATCCTCATTTGAGTTGCTCAGAGCAGACAATGCCGACACCAGGCTGCGAGTATCCAGACATGTTTGTTTTATTTAGCTATAATTCACGGATGAGGAAACTGAGGCCAGATGGGATAAGTGATCTGTCCAAGGACCCACAAACATAAAGAGTGATAAAGGGATATGAACCCAGATCTGAATGGGGACAGGAACCCAAGTCCTTTAGTTCAGCAAATGCCTCCTCACCCCACCCCCCATCAGCCCTGTGCTGAGTACCAAGATGGGACAGGGAACAAGACCAACAGAAGTCCCCTGTCAGGGAAACAGGGAAAATGTGATTTAAGATCACAAGTTGAAGGTTAACCTGGGCTACATAGTAACATGATTATCGTGTGTGTGTGTGTGTGTGTGTGTGTGTGTGTGAGAGAGAGAGAGAGAGAG
>LOJH01002156.1:22469-33046 GCA_001685095.1 Ellobius talpinus | reverse complement strand
CTCTCTCTCTCTCTCTCTCTCTCTCTCTCTCTCTCTCTCTCTCTCTGGTATGTGAGAGATTATTTTTATTATCTCTTCTAGTTTGTACATGAACACATGAAATCAGTTACTTGCTGGCTTTGCGGGATGTGTATCTGTCACGTTGATGATGGAGAGCTTGTTTGTACTGTCTACAGCTGCTTTCAGAGCTGGCAACTATGCTGTAGTCCCTCTCCAGCTTTGAAGAACCCTGGCTAATGTTTGTCTTATTCATAAATGCATTTTTTGAGCATTTCCAATGACTAGACCTACAAAATAGTCTTTAGACTTCCTGGACTTCCTGCCTTAACACAGATCAGGTGTAGGTTTTTATGAAATGCATTTTTAAGATTGAGGACTTTGTAACTATTTCCAGAGGGCCAAAAGTTTGTTTCCCTGGGCTCGGCTGTTTTTCTACTTCTCTCAGTCTTCATGAAGATGACAGAGCCATGATCCTCTTTCAATTTCTTTTCCTAGTCATTCTCCGGATTGTCCTAAGGTCCGACCATCCTGGCTTTCCAAGCCATGCATGCTTTTATCAGACCAGTCTTTTAATTCATAACTGGATTTTATTTGTTCCTATCTTGTTTTATCATCTTGGAAAATTAATTTACCCCTTTGCTGTCTTTGTAGGTTTTCTATTGTTTGTATGTAAGTGTATTCACATGCATGTGCACTTACATGTGTGTACAGAACAGAAGGTGATGTCAAGTGTCTTGCTCAGTGGCTCTCTATGCTATGATTGGAGATAGTCTCTCTCACTGAAGCGAGTGCCCATCAGTCACCTAGACTGGCTGGTCAGTAGACTCCAGGATGGGTCTGTCTCTGCTCTTTCAGCTCTCATGTTCCAGACACACATCGCCATGCCTGAGTTTTTATATGGGTGCTGGGAATCCATGTTCAGGTCTCGTCCTTGCACAGTGAACGCCTTATTATCTGAGCTGTCTACCTTCCCCTTATATGTGTTTTTGACATCAAAGTTAAGCCAGGTTTATGTAAAGGTCCTTTTCTTTGAAAAAGAGGGAAATTTTCTTATAAATTTATCTCTCTGTGGAATAGCATAGGGGCTTTGTTTATTCTGCTTTTATTTTTGTTGTTAGAGAATAATTTTTATTATTTTTGGAAGAAAATAACAGCTCTTGAGAAATCACGAAAACCTTTCTGCTGTTATCTTGGTTTCTGAGTTAAGTGATGAATTAGTTTCTTTATTCATTACAATATATGACAGAAAACTGTACAATATTCTCTCTGTGTGTGTATCTTCCATTTCCCACCTTCTGTTCCTCCCTTCTTCCCTCCCTTCCTCCCTCCCACATCTTTTGTATCTTTCACTGCCTAATCAACTGTTGAAAACTCTTTCCTTGAATGTTTGTGGTTATATAGTTTCCCTTATGTTTTCATCAGGTTTGGCTGCATACACACATTTGTACTTTTGTATATACAGAAGTAACTTCATAGTTATATTAAAAAAACTGACCTCAATTGTACCTCCCTATTGGATTCTATGCTTTATTCTGCCTTGTTTTACTTAATTCTTTACATCTTAATGATCCTGCTTTATGCTTTTTATGTCTTCCTTGTCTAGACTCTGACTCAGAACACTCCCTCTGAGAGCTCACCAGGGGTCAAGGTTAATGGTGATCCCAGGTCATACAAGTCCCCAGAGTCTAACAGAACAGTAGGGTTAAAACATAATTAACTGAATGAACTTATTCAGGAACCACAATGCTTTCCCAGTGTTATGAAATTTATAGACAGTCCTGGACAGTAGGTCCCTAGATACAACTATGAGATGGAGCTGCACTCCAGGCCACCTGACTGTCTAGTAAGTTAAACAAGACCTCCATGCCTAAGAGCTTGGAAACACTCTTTAGGGTGTCTATGCACCACCAATAAACCTAGTAGCCTGGGAGATTAGAAGCATTGGGTACCATGGAACTGATCCCCTACAAATAATACGATGGAGAATTTTGAACTGCCATGTGGATGTTAGGAATCAAACCCAGGTCCTCTGCAAGAACAAATGCTTTTAATCACTGAGCCATCTCTTCTGCCTGTTTGGTTTTTGATAAAGGTTTTATTACATACTTGTAATTGAACATGGTATTGGCTATTAGTGATCAACTCAATCTGCACCCCCAACTCTTCCCTAGAAGCGGAGTGGACAGAAATTTCTGTCACTCTAATCATGATTGTGTCTTTTGGGAGACAACTGTCTTTCTCAAGCTACCTGACTTTTTCCAACAGCTTCCTCAGTATATTACCAGGCCCTCATCATTGACCAAGGACTGTATGTCAGAAAGAGACAACAATGCTCTAACTTGCATTTCTTGTTGGATCACAGTGTACAACGTTGTGCATGCTTTTCCATTTTTGGATCTTTTCATTTCATTGGAGTTTGTGTATTCTACAGGAAGCTATACATTTTTATTTTCAGTTGAAAATGAGCATTTTGGGGGGGTTATTTGTTACTTTTCTCCCTCTTTTCTTCCTTCTTTCAACAGACATGTGTATATAACAGCCATTATAGGGTCATTATAGCTTTCCTCTAGTAGCGTGTAAATTATGTATCCATTTTTACTCTCTAATGGTTCTTTCTTTCTTTCTTTTTACAATTCTAGCATTTCTGTCAGCAGTGATGGTGTCTGTCTCTGTCTGTTATATGATAATAGAAAGTGTTCTTACACTTCTCATTGCCCTCTCTGGCAGGCTGTCTGCTGCCAAAAACATCTGGTTCCAGATGGTTGTTTTACACATTTTTAAAACATTAAGCATCAGCAGTTATTTCAACTCAACTAGAACTTTCAGTGTTTTAATTGATCACTACTCTTTCTTGTATGGTTTTGTTTTGAATTCTTTTTGCATTTTCCTGACATTTTTTTCCTGAAGTATTTGTAAGTAGCAAAATTAACACATTTTTGCAAATCCAAAAATGTCTTTATTTCCTCATAGTTAAATACAAATTATGACTCAGAGAGGGTATGAGTCTGTATTTAAACAATATTGGCCATTTTCTTATAAATGAACTTTTTGTTGAGAAATGAGGCTTGCGCACACATGCATTGAAGCATGCGTGCATACATGTACACACACACACCTAGCTCTGCCATTGAAGGGAACTCATCATTTTCCCTTTATCACTTTTTCAGGAACACCTTTTTGTACAGAGTTCTGACATTTCACCGTGATGTTTAAAGCTGTGGATCTTCTCAAACTCATCATTTTGGCACAAGGCAGAAGATTTATGTGTTTTTTCAGTACTTAGCACATTTCTTCTGTATTTTAGAATCTACCACATATTCCTATTTGTTTTTCTTATGTATGATTTTGTCAGAGAATCCTTAGCTTGATCTTCTAGCTTTCCAAATTACTTCACTAACTTCATTATATTTCAAAATTTGTTTTACTTTGAAGATCGTATGTTTTAGTGCAAAATCTAGATGTTTCTTTTAAAGTTTGTCGTTTTTCTTTCTTCCCCTTTGGTGTTTGTTTTGTTCCATTTATTTTATTCTTCTTTTCATTTGGCTTTGTATGTGCTTATGTATGTGTGTGTGTGTGTGTGTGTGTGTGTGTCTACGTCTGTGTCTGTGAGGGTGTCTGCATGTGCATGTCTACATGTGTGGGCACACATGAGTACGTGTGTGGAGGCTTGAGGCTGATGCTGGGAATAACCCTGGAATGCTCTTACACCTTACTCATTAAGGCAAGGTCTCTCACTCAAACCTAAACTAGATAATCTAGTCTTGCTACTTATCTTGATCGAAGACCCTGTTCCCTCCTTCTGAGGCTAGAATTTTAGGTGTACTGCCACGCACAGTCAGCATTTAAATGGGCTCTGAGGACCCGAATTCCCATTTCCACTCTTGCTTTGCTGAAACGTTAACCACTGAGCCATCTCCTGCGGGGCCCTTGTTTTTGTTTTAAAGAATATTGTCTTCTTTCAAACAGTAAAAATCTTGATATTTCCCTCTCGGTGCTCCTTCCCTCTGTCCTGTTCCATTTCTGAAATGTTTCTCCCTTTGTAATAGTTGTCTGTTTCTCATCACTGTGGAAGAGGAAAGGGGCAGATCTACTGAAGGGGTTTCACTTTGGACATTTTGGCTGTCATGGATTATGTATCCCATAGTGTCAATTTCTTTGTTCCTCATTGGCCCAGTGCCCATACAAACTGCTTTTCAGTGGTACAGACACCACAGTACCCTGATGACTCGGTGGACAAGTGGGACAGTGGTGGAGGAAACAGTAGCCTCAGGGACTTAAGAACGCATTTCAAATGCCTGCATATTTTTCTTTTGTAAAATTCATGTAATTGGAAGTTCTTGGGTTTCTCATTTCAGAGGCCATCTCTTGAACAAATTAGGCTCTTTTGTGGTATGGTCACTCCCCCTTCCAACATATACACTCCCTGTTACTGTTTCCTCTCTTTCAGAGAATTGTTAGCATTTCTTGTCAATTGTAAAGCTCGTACCTGGCATTGCTCTTAAAAGCTTTCTCTCCCATATTGCTCATGTCTTTCCTCTTCTGTTTCTCTTTCCTTCCCTATTCTTTCCTCCCAGTGTAGGGATCAAACTCAGGGTCTTGCACATACTTGACAAATGCCCCACCACTGAGCATCATCACCAGGCTTCCTACATGACTTGGTCCTCTCTTTCTGAGATTTCAGTTGGGTTAAAGGGCAAATCCATTGAGGCCAGGGATGGCCTTCTCAAGTCTTAGCTTCTTCTAAGATGGGGCTCTTCTGAGAAGTAAAGGACTTAGATTTTCTAGCTCTCTGGGGCAGAGGGTCATTTCTTTGTTATTTTACTGAATTCACTGACACTCTCCTGGCAATGCTCTGAGAATAAGAACATACAGCTTCGATCCTTCCACATATAGAGCCAGGCTCAGTTGTGTATTTTGAAATGCACCTCATAATAAAAAAGGGTTATGGTTCAAAAGGTGATAGCGTGGCTAAATCTTCCCTTAATGGGAGCAAGGGGAGCAATTTCATAGCTAAGTTGACTTCTGAATGGTTCAATCAAGAAGTAGAAGTTTGCAGGCAGAGAACTTGGGTGGATGTCGAGAATAAGGAGCCGAAGATGACATTCTAGTCAAGAAGTTGTAGTTATGCAGCATTGCAAAAACACTGAATTGCAAATTGTATTTTACAATGCTATCTGATCTTTCTGTTTGTCCTGGAATCTTGACAGAGGAGGGAACCACGTGGTAGAGGTGTGCGGGGCTCTGAAGGGAGTGTACACTGATGAGGAGCTAGTTGTCTTCTATGAGGTTTTACAGATTCACACTTTCACAAATGTGTAACATCTTTGACTCCTCAGGGAGATAGAGGAGATGGCGTGTGAATTCCATCTCATCGTGCCCTCTGCAAGCATTGATCATGATTCCTGTCCATGGCAGATAGAACCTCTTTCTGTGTTTTCATTAATGAATCCATACTCAGGTTGCCTGACACATAACATGTTGTGTTCATGGCTAGGATCATCCAGGAACAAGCAAATAACACCATCCACTAACTGCAAATGAATGCTGATTCGATACCAGAGAACTGTGACATCATAGAGATCAGATCCATGTACTAAGAAGCCAAACAATCAGTATGTAAAAATGAACCATGTTCCAGAAGGGTGCTGAGAACTGGAATGGTTTGGGAGCGTTTATTCAAGGAGGGAAATTCACATCATGTATTTGCTTCTGAGGAGAAGTTGTGATGTAGCATCTATTGTTATCCCCACTTTACAGGTGAAGAAACACGAACAATCTAGTCAGTTGTTCAAGGTCATGCAGCAAGCAAGAGGTGGAACTGTGCCACAAATCATATGCTGAGATTTTCCAGAACGTTCTTTGCTCAGACATAGGTCATACAGGCCCTCACGTGTGTGAATATAGGAACTCTAAATGTGAGATGACGAATTTGGAGAGCACATTTGTGAGCTTGATGGATCAGAACCCTCCAGATTCTGAGGAAACTTATCCTTGAGGCAGAGACAAATGGACAAGGACTGCTAACTTACTCAGGATGGGGATTTCGATTTTTATGCGTAGCTGAACTTCTTTTAAAGCAGAGAGATTGCAGCAAAGCAAAAGGGAAGTGAAGATAAAAGCTGTCCACACAACTCACTCACTTCATCATATCCCACTTCTCTTTTTGCCAAGTCAGAAATACATTGCACAGAAAAACCAAAATTTGCAGTCTCTTAGCATTCATTTATGTTACAAATTGATCCTAGGCTTTGGTTATTTCTTCTGGAAGTGATAATATAAGCATGGAACCATTTAGTTGTTGCTGTTCTTGTAAAAGATATGTTAGGTGTTTTTAATTTGCAAACCGAGCCATGTATTGCTACTTCTACAGCTCAGAAACTGCTCATTTCTCTCCTGCCCTGCACATCCATGCCTCTGGTAGTTGAACACATGGCTGTGTACATGAAAGTGTGTGTGTGTTTCAGAAAGCATTATTTGTAACTTGTGAATAGAATGTTTAAAAGAACTGTGCAGGTTCAATGCTTTGTTTTCAAGGATGAGCATCTGAAATTAGCTCCCTCATATACCTTTCTTGGAACAAACTGTAGGGTGTGCATAATATGCTCTCCCCCCCCCCATGGAATGGCAAGGCTAGAGTGGAAGTGCTTAATCCTCTTCACGGGGGATGAATTGGAAATTGAGATTTGCAAATGAAGTCAGAGATAATTTCCCATCTTCATTATTTATGGAAATCAGTTACTTTATTTTAATTATCCAGTGCTTGTATCGTCCACATAAAATGCCTTTCCTTTTATTTAATTTGCAGATAATTGCCAGTAGAATTATTCATTGGAAAGAGGAATCTACTTTTTTGATCTCTAGAAAGCCTATTAATAATGAATGAGGATGTTATTTATTTGTTGCAGCCCCGCAAATGGAAACTGGAGAAAAACTCCGCATCATTCATTTAACCCCTCTGTGATTACTTAAATAAATTCACCTCAGGAGAAATCCAAGAACATGGGAAAGCGACATAATGAGAGTGTTTTCCCCTTTCCCTTCATTCAGTAAACAATAATAAATACTTTGTATGGACAAAGTGCCATTAGATGCTTTGGGGAGAGGTAGCCAGACAGTTTTTCCTCTTTCAGGACATAATAAACATTCATAAAATCCTTGACATTCACAAGGGATGTGCTCTGAGACCTTCATCAATTCCTGTATTCATGAGTCTGACTGCAGCATATCATTTGCTACATAAAAGGCAATAAAATATAACAGAAAATGTAAATGACCCTCTTGGCCCTCTAATGATTCTAAGAATATAGGCTCAACTAATTTATAAAGCTAGTAAAACAAACCCCACCCTTAGCAGAAGCTCTACCAGTGACAGCTCTCACTTGAACCGGTCTGCCTGTTTAGATGAATTGTGGAAGTAGGGTTATGAATCGCTCTTCGCAGCTTCCAGGAGGGACACGTGGTGGAACTGTCTATGCCTGAATCAACTGGAGTCTAAATCTTCAATCTTCAATCTTATTTTAAAAATGATATTTGCTAGCCAAAGCATGACTTGATTGGATCTCATTTTTTAAGCAAGTTTCCTACAATCAGTGGAAGCAAATGATCTTATTATAAAACTTTCTTTCATTTTTTAAAAATATATTTTGAAGTCTTGTGTTTTCCTTCGTGTCTATGAAAGAAAACAAATTAACTTAGAGATTGGAGCTCAACCCTTCCCTAGCTGCTTTGGTAGCTCTCGGGACTATTTATGAATACTAGTCTTCAGATATTGATTCACATTTTATCCTCCACGAAATTAAAATATAATAACAAAGATAAACTGAAAGTCCTTTGCAAAGACCCAAAGCCCTGACTTCTATAAACACAAGATTGTATTTACCTAATCAATACAGGATGGAACAGGATAAACTCCCCAAGTCGAGGGACAAATAAACTGCTTGAGTCGAGTAACTATAGGAGAGATGGAGAAAGGTTTCAGAAAGGCTGCACTATTCCCAGGCTGAGAAAATATCACGGACAAAGACGGGGTAAGTATAGGAGACTAAATGAGCAAGAGAGTGGAGAGCCTCCATGGGAAAAGGAGCCTAGAAGAAAACATATGAACTGCTTTCCTTTTCAGTAATATGACAGAAGCACAGACAGTGTGTTTAAAAATACATTAAGACAACTACTTTCAAATATACAGTGGCCTAGTAAGAAAAAGTAAGGGGGAGTTCAAGATGAACAGAGTAAACAAGCCATCACTTCACAATGGGAAGCTCTTCTGCAGTTAGCTGGACATGCATGGGAGCATCTTCTGGTCTCTTATTTCCCAGGGCTTAATTTGAGGGACCACGTGTGGACATCAGAGAAGCCAAGCGCTTAAGTAGAGGGGGAGGTAGGACTGCATAGCTTCTGCTTCAGCTTTGGCCATGAAGGTGAGACCCTCAAAGAGGTCAAGTGCCATTTACTGGGAAACAGATTTTAACCTGGAAGGCGGCTGCATCCCAAGCGTCTTCCACAGCAAAGCCACAGGGGAAGACTGACCATGCTATACAACCTCATGGCTCCCCAGATTAGTGACTATTAAAGTATAGGGGCTTCCTTAGGTTTTTCTTCCACAATGAACGGAGAGAGCAGGGCTGTGTGTCTGTGTTGGAGAGACTAGTGGAGGGGAAGAGCAGCCTCCCTCTGGATCCTTGACCACAAGGCTACCCTCACTTGATATAACTGTGACTCACAGGTTCTGTGCAGCTTCCGGAAGCTCTAAAAGGAAAGTTCAGATGTTGCTTAGGGTGGCCAGACTCCGACCCTTTGTGAAAGACTGTAAGCCTCCTTTAACCCAATCTTCACGACAGCTCCACAAATACATAAGGAAAGAGATTGCCAGGAACAAAAGTCAATACTTGTAACATGTGCAAAAGCATCACAAAAACTACAGATGGTGCAGTTTTTCTGAAGTAGAATGTTAAAATACAAAGTAATTTTATTCAAAGGGGTAAAACGACTATCCTAATATAACAAAGGAGCAGAAAACATTAAACAGCTACTAATATCATTCACAAAATTACATAAAAATCTTCAAAATTCAAAACTATAATAACTGACAATAAAAAAGATCTTAACAGATGGATAAAAAGCAGGTTTCCTCCATCTGGGAGAGGAACTGGTGACTTGGAAGGAAGCCCTTAGGAAAATGTATCTGAGGAGCTTGTGTGACATCACATGAAGGAAACATGGGACAAGTCAGACGAGGGTATCAGATCCCCTGGACCTGGAGTTACAACAGTTGTGATTACAAGTGTGGGTGCTGGGAACCAACACATGTTCTCTGTGAAAATAGTAAATGCTTTTAAGCGCTGAGCCATCTTTTTAGGTCCAGAATTTGTTTACTTTTAATAACTCCATTAGCTAGCTACTATGCCTCCTGTACAGGTGGGGACACTTAGCTTTGACTGTTTTTAAACATCATAAACGCATTTGATTAGGGTCCTTTAGTCTGCATATTCGTCTATGTTTCACGTAAAGTTTTCGAAGTGAAGCTGTTTAACTCATGAACTTCCAGAAGGTAAAGGCACTGACGCTGCCAGTCAGCGTTCCGGGAAGACCTGACTGATAATACTGTGGTTCTGACTTTAGTGAAACTTTGGCAAACTGAAAGTAGATGCTAGTTGCAGAGCTTGCTAGCTTCTGTTTCTATTTTAAAGGCTCTTATAAGTTTTTCTAAATTTATTTTCATCATTTATGTATGTATAAATAAATTGGAATATTTTTTACATGTAAAATTGGGTAGGTGTATTCTTCCTATGTGTATGTGACCCTAAGGATTGAACCCAGTGCCTTGGACAGAGTGCTCAGTGGCTAAACTGAACCCAAGCCTTCATTTCTTGTTTTTGCTGAATTTCCTCTTGGTGTTTGCTTGCGTTCCTAAGAAGTTGGCCTATCTGTTTTCTTACCATGCACAGATGGTGGTAGATTTATATGACATATTTGTGTCATGTATTCCTTAAATATAAGTTTGACTATTATGCTAATTACTTTCTGGTATATCAGTCATGTGCATGTTTTTATTTTCTTTATTTTTACTTTATATTACACTTCATTTTTGATTGACATATATTATTTATTTATGGGGTTTGATCTGATAATTCAACAAAGGCACAGAGTTCCCTGTCCATATCCTTTACTTTTATTTACCTTCACCACCATCCTTGGCAACCTCTGGTGACCTTTAATCTACATTCATCTTAATTTATCATCAGTTCCGTCATATTCTCAATAGCTATGACATGCAATCATATGCCCATCAATGGATAAAGATGGCTAAAGAAAACACTTGACATGCATCCAACATTTTAAATATTATTCATTTTTAAGAAGCATGAAGCTCTATTATTTGTGGCATGACTGATAGAAGTGGAAGCAACTACATAAAATAAAATAATCCAGACACTAGAACTCAGGAGCCATAACCTGCCTCTTATAAGCAAAAAATTACCAGCCACAATATATAAGGGAGTTAAACGTGTAGCAATACAAACACAAACACACACACACGCACACACACACACACACACACACACACACACACACACACA
>LOJH01002156.1:0-22427 GCA_001685095.1 Ellobius talpinus | reverse complement strand
ACACACACACACACACACACACACACACACACACACACACACACAGTCTCCTCCCTCACAGTCTCTTCACTTTCGTTTTGCCCCCTTCCTCATCTTGAGTCTTAGATGCCTGGCCTGCCTTCTGTCCTTGCTCTCAACAAGAATTCACCCGTGTGAAACACTTTCCTTTCCATGTCTGCTGTACTGCACACAGTCTCACATGTGTTAGAGTCCAGTTCCTAGCACGGTTTGTCTCTTCCACCCATTGTCATGTCAATTATTGAGCTCCTTGCAGCTGATCTAATCACTAAGATTTTGTAAACCAGATGTCATGTCTGGCGATGCGAGTCTTCCCTATTCTTCTTTTACAAAATCCCCTTGGTTATTTCTTGCTTTTTACAGCGACTTAAATTTATAAGCACTTTGTCATGTTCTAACAAAAAAAAATCAAGTTGAGGTTTTTGTTGCAGTTTTACAGTTCAGGGATATTTGTTTGGAAAGAATTAATAGCATAACATTTGTTCCTTCTTTTCTGAGTAAAAGCTTACATTTCTATTTAATCATCTCTTCTTTTTATCCTGAGTTTTATGGCTCTGCTTTTTTTTCCATTCCTATACTTTCTCTGTGGAATTTGGCCAGTTTATTTAGTTACTGGTGTATGCTTTTTTTCTACTAAAGTCTATTCTTACTCTTCATTCATCATTTATTTTCATATATAGATGTTTATTTTTCAACTTGTATTCAATGACATTTGGTGTCAACATCATGTTGGCTTTTATAAATTTTGAGCTTGTTCTTGCATTCATTGCTTTTTGTCACTTTGACCAAATACCTAGGAAGAATCAACTTAAAGAATGGAAATTTTGTTTTGGTTTAAGACTTTATATAGTGGAGTTTATGGCAGAGAAATACCGTAGAGCATTTGTGAAATAAGTCTTTGGTTGTGTCTGTTAGGGTGTTTACAGAGAAGATTAACTGAGGCAGAAAGAAGAGCCTGAATGAGGGTAACACAATCCTAAGGGCCAGGTTTCAAGACTAGATAAAAAGGTAACTCTTAATCCAATAGTTGATAATCATAATTCACTACCACTAGTCTCTTTTGTTTCCCATGTGGCACACTGGTAGTTCTGTCCCTTGTGTTATGTTATAACATATAACACACAGTTTCACTGACTGAAACTTCCATGACTGACGACGAGAACAGTAATAATTGCTCACCTATGTGTCTTCTCCTTGTTCACCCTTGAAACTGGCTATTTTCATCATGAGTAATCATCTTGGAAATTCATGTTTACTGAAAGCTACTTTTGGAAAAATATAGAATCATTGGGATATTTGTCTTCTGCTTTATATTAAGTTCACATTATCTGTTAATTTGCTTAATAGAATTTCCCCAAATTAGCAAATTATATTTTTATAATATACTATTGAGATTGATTTATTAATGTTTAAATGAAGATTTTTACCAAGTGTCTCTGGTCTATAGCTTTCATTTTAATTCCATCTTTCACCAATTGTTGAAATCATTATTATAGCAATTTATTAAATAAATTGATATGCAATTTGTCTTGTTGCACACTAAGAATAGAAGACAGTTATGAATGTGTCTATGAATATATGTGTATATGCATATGCAAATAAGGATATTTTTAGTGAAGAGTAGGTGCTTTTCACAGATTTGACAGAATTTATTAACTACCTGGTCTCAAGGTCCCCAAAGTTTTGATAGTTTATTGATTTCTCTCATTCACGGTTATAGGTTTATTCTAGGTTCAACTTTCAAAGTGATAGCAGATTTTTGTTGTTGTTTTCTCAATAAATGGATTATTTGGCTAAATTTTCAAATTATAACTGTTCAAATGTGCATAGTATACAGCATTGTTGAGAGATGTTCTCCAATATCTCAAGCTGGCCTTAAAACCACTATGTAGGTGAGGATAACATTGAACTTCTGACCTTTTGTGACTATTTGAGTAGTGGGATTATAAGGATACATTACCCCTTCATGTATGTCTAGGATTGCATGCAGGGAGCGTCTCATGCATGCAAGGCAAGCACTATACCAACTGAGATATGTCTTTAGCTGTCATGTTGGTTTTACTTATTTATTCATTTATTCCATGTGTTTTAGTGTTGTCTCTATGTGTATCTATGTGCCTCTAGGGTCTACAGAGGACAGAAAAGGCATAAAATCCCTTGCTACTGAAGTTACAGATAGTTGTAAGCTGCCATGTGGGTGCTGAGAAATGAACCCAGGTCCTATTCCTCTAGCATTAAAAAAAATGTTTAAAACTCTTTCTAAATCTATTATGGCCCTGAAATTTTGAGTGTTATTTTATATTTGTTTTTTACGTTTTCTAATTAATTTCCAAGTAACCAGCTAATGTTTTCTTTCAATTATAAAGCATTTGAGATCTGCACCCTAACAATTTGAGTTTTATATTTAGTTTCATTTTTGTAACTGGCATCACCTTTAGTTTGCCCTCTGACCTTATGTTCAGTTTGTAAAGAGATTTTTAATTATCCTCTCATAACATTTCTGTTTACTTTTAAAGAGTTATTATAATTTTTCTCTCATTTTAGTGTAGTTTGAGAAATTGATTCTGGTAATTTCTGCACTAAGAATTTATTGATGTTTTTTCATGATAATAGAGGTTGTTTTATAATCGTCCATGTACCTGAATTTATGCTGTGTTTCTATCTGTAATGAAGAAATATTTTTAAAATTCCATCCATTAGTTCCATCATCAATCTCTCTTATCCTTATATTTTGTTGATCTTTTTGCTTCTAAAGGTGTGAGAACCCAGCTATAACACCTCTGGAAGTTTTACAACCCAACAGTAGCTTGTCCATTGCATTATGCATTATAGGTTGATTCTTGTATATTTTTTGAAGCTACCTCTGCATGAAGAAATGTCCTCTCCTTACTGGCATGTCAAGTCAGCTCCTTCATGTTTTGACACCTATTGATGGATATTCGTGTTTCTACTCTGTTTTCTATTTGGAGATACCTGAGTGAATTGCATTCTCCAGTATCTGTTGACCACAAGGTTCTTTTACTATCCTGCGTGTAAGAAGCCAGGGACTATCTTTAAGAAAAGAATTGGAACACAAGATACCCAGCCCTTCAATAAAAGGGTACCATGTCTTTAAAGGGAATAGTGCCCATGTCATTGTGTCCCACTGAGCTCTCCTCCTCCTTTACTGTATGCTTCTTGTATGTGTATAGTTTTCTGAGCTCAGTGGGTGCTGAGAATATGTTTTCTTGAGTGGGATTCAATCTACTGTCAACCTGAGGCTCCTGGAGCACAGTGGAATCGGGGTAGCTTCCTGTTTCCTTTCTGCCCACTCACTGCGCTTTAGCTAGTTACAATATGTAGAGCTCTAGTTGTCCCAGTATGTAAATACGGCTCCCAAATTCTGGCAGTAAATAGAGCATCGTGGGCCTGTCTCCTTTTAGGAAATTGTTTTGTGTTCTTTTTGTTCCTACCTTATTTTTCCTCTAGTATCTTCAAAGATGTGTGTGTGTGTGTTTGTGTGTGTGCACGCATGCGCATGTGTGGGTGCATATGTGTGTAACTGTACATGTGCACATGTCAGTTCATACATGTGGAGGCTAAAAGTTAGCTTCAGGTATTATTCTACTGGTAGTATGTATCTTGGTTTTTTGAGACAGGGTCTTTCATTGGCTTGGCATTTATCAAGTTGACTAGACTTACTGGCTAGCAAAACCCCAGAGCATGTTTGTATATACCTCGTCAGTGCTGGATTTAGAAGTTCATGTCACTAAAGTGGTGTTTTAATGTGAGTTCTGTTAACAAACTCGGGTCCTCACATTTGCACAGCAACCATTGTACTGACTGCACTATTTCCTCAGTCCTTCATGGGCATTTCTACAAAAAGTTGATGGAGATAACTTCAGGAGCTGCTTAGTCCAGTAAAAAACTAAAAACAAATTTGCTACAAAAATGTCTGTACACAGATGTGGTATATTCAGTCAGTGCTATATTTGAGAACTCTTCTCTGGCCGGATTGTACCAGAATGCTAATTCAGATATAATCAGGGCTCCAGGGGGAAGCTCCGCACCTCTAATGTTGAGAATAGAGTGCGAGGCTCGTCACAGAGATAAGTTAGAGAGGCAACACACGTGTGGACAGTTGAATCTCTATGGAGCTAGGAAGGTACAGACTAGAAAGAACAGTATAGGAGGGGTCCAGTGTAAGGCTGAACCTCCAGTCCAAGGCCTCGGCTGGGGACAGGTGTTTGTAGAGCTGCCAGAGGTACAGCAGGTTTTGAAAGAAAACTAATCGTAGTTTTTTCTTTTTCTTTTAAAGGAAGGGTCTTTATTTTGTAAAGAAATGTCTATGGAAGAAGTAAACCACAATATAATGAAACCTTAAATTATTTAAAGATTGAAAAGCAGTGGAGACTTTTCCATCAAGGAGACAGACATATCAATACATGCTTTAACTCTTTCTATACTTCTCTATATGCATAAAAATTTTTCACAATAAAAAATAAAGAAAAAATGAGGCTGCAATGTAGAATACACTTTCCCAAGGTAGAGTTTCTATACCATGTGATGTGGGTAGCACTGGGGAGGGGGAGCCTGCCTGCTGATTAAATGGAGAGTCCCATTTGGGTACCATAGATCTGAAAGTTGTATTTCAATTTACAACATGTTGAAATCAAGTTCACAAAACTGCTTTAAAAGATGTGATGTTTGGCAATTTGAATACTAGAGACTGTATTCATCAGCTTTGTGCCATTATCATGGAATACCTAAGAAGCTGACTTAAACAGAAAAAAAAAACGTTATTTTGGCTCATGATTTTGGAGTCTCTAGGCCAAGATCTTGTAGATTCATCCACTTGGACCTCAGGTGGGAATACCAGAGAGCAAGAGTGAAAAGGATATGGAGGTTGGGGGGGGTGTTCTTACTTTATAAGTTAGTACTTAAAGAGAGGATGAAGAAGATACCAGAGTTCTATAATTGCCTTTGAACGTACACCAGTAGTGACCTAAGGACCTCCTAGAAAACCATATTCCAAAGGGTTCTTTGCCTCCTGCTCGTGCCATCCTGGGAGCAGGCCTTTAATTCATAGACCTCTGAGGTTCTCGCACCATTCAACCGCAGCAGTGCTTGGCCTGCAGACTTGGGGCAAAGGCGAAATGATACAGTGGAGACAGAGCCCTACGCGCGTCTCTGCATGGCAGAGGTTTACCCCAAGTGATTCTGTATCTTCCTGAGAAACCTCCAAATGACAAGACAACAAAGCCAAGTTTGCTGTCACTAAACACAGAGCACGACTGCCCTTTGAGTTATATATTCAAGATGGAAGGACAAAGGGAAGGCATCTACATGATTTGAGGGTATGATGAGATCTGCTTGGGCCTGAGCCAAAGTTATGACATACAATTTAGAGTGGGGAGACTCAAGGGCAAGGGTTTTGACACAATTCCTTAACACAACAACCTCAACTGAACAATCCATTCTTTTAGGGAGTCTATGTACCATGATGAAGGCAAGTGGAGAAATTATTGTTGAGATAAATACATTTTAATTATTTTTTTTAGATCATAGTATAATTATATTGTTTTTGCCTTCTCTTGACCTAGATTTTTCTGGAATCATAAAGTCATTGCTATAGTTAGCTTCAGCTGTCAACTAGGCACAACCCCAGTTATTTAGAAGAAGGAGCCTCAACTGAGGAATTGTCTAGATCAGATGAACCTGTGGCCTAGGCTATGGGGGTATAGTTTGATTCCATATCCTAGTTATCATGAATTAAGTGACAATGAGCATGCCTGAGCAATTATCTCTTTAGTAAGACATTAAGTCCTTTGGGCATTTGACAAGGAGTGGTATAACTGAACCGCAATGTAGATCTACCCTTAAGTTTTTGAGAATTTCCCACAATAATTTCCATAGTGGATACCACCAGTCTGTAGTCTCTCCAATGGCAAATAAGAGCTCTCTTTTTCTTTCTACTTCCCCATCATCATTTTCAGTGAGTTTTTGTTTTTGTTTTTGAAGGTAGTTAACAGTTCTAACTGGGTGTATGCATTCTGGACATATTTTTAATTTGTGTTTCTCTGATTGCTAAGGATGTTGAGCACCTTAGATATTTCTTAGGCTATTGTCATTTCTTCTATTGAGAATTCTCTGTTCAGATTTTGGGCCATTTTTAGACTGGGCTGTTTATTTTCTTGATTCTTTTATTTGGAGTTCTTTGTAAATGCTGGATGCTAATCCTCTTTCAAATGCAGCTTTGTTAAAGATTCTCTCCCAGTCGATGACTCCCTCTTTACTCAATTGTTTCTTCTACCTTACAGAAGCTTTTTAGTTTCATGAGATCCGATCTGTCCCTTTTTTTGGCTTGATTCTAGGCAAATGATCCCTATTCAGAAAGTTCTTTCTTACACCTATGCTTTGTCGGGTACAGCCCATGTTTTCTTCTAGCAGTTTCAGTATTTGGTGTTTCACATAGAGGTCCTTGATCTATTTGGGATTGATTTTTGTGCAGAATGATAGATAAGAGTCTAAATTTATTTTTTCTATGTATGGATACCCAGTTTTCCCAGCACCACTTCCTAAAGATGCTCCTTCCTACAGCATGGAATTTTGGCATCCCTGCCACTTATCAGGTGACTGCATACACTCCTATTTTGTTCCATCGATCTACAAGTCTGTCTGGCGCTGGCTTTGTGCTGTTTCTATTAGTTTAGATCTGTAATACAAGTTGAAACCTGGGATGCTAATCTCTCCAACACTGCTTGTTTTGCTCAGGATTGCTTTGCCTATCCAAGGTCTTTCGTTGTTCATTTGAATTTCAGGGTTCTTTTTCTATTTCTGTGAAGAAGTCCATGAAATAGGGGAAAAAAATCCCTTCAGGATTCCTCATGAATCGTTCTTTTCTCTACTTTGGAAATTCTTTATGACCTCCATCTCCAGGAGTGCAGCAATCTAGAGATGCAAATATTTGTCTTCAGGTACATTGTCAGTTCTCAGCCTTCAGCTGGGAAAGAATCCTGGAAATATTGCCTAGTTACACTTATTGGCAGCCACAGCCCTGTGGTCAACAGGGCGGACTATCCAGAGGAAAGACATCAGAGCTCTCTTGCTTTCATTTCAAGTTCTAATCGCTGAAACAAGGACAAAATTATAAGGTGGAAAAACTCCAGAAAGAGAGAAGTAAAGTGATCAAGGGATGACAATTGAGTGCTAAAGAAAAGGATGGCAAGTCTGTGAAGAAAGGCAAACTGGGAGATGAAGTTTATAAAATCAGGAAAGTCCACTAAAGGTCATTTCTCAGTTCTGGAGCACACCTGAAGCTATGTCTAAAAATCTCTGGAAGATAAGAGGGAGGTCAGAGTGTCCCAGGACAGAGCAGCGGAGAAGGGTGAAGACAGGCAGACGCCAGTCCAGGGCCTGTCGTTTCCGTCAGAGGTCTGCCACCAGCCACCACTTCAGTGATCTTGACCGTCCTCTGGGAGATGCAGACTTCAGAGGCATAGAATCAGGAACTGAGTTAGCTGGCTTAAGGATGCTTTCGGCTTCAGAAAGGACCTGTTGATTTTGTGCTCTGGTTCGTAGATGGTTTAATGCTGCAAGTGCTAGAATCTAGTCCTCTGTGTAGCAAATGGAACCTCTAAGAGCTGAGGTCTAGCCGTGGATTCACTAGGTTCCAAGGTATCTGAATTGACTAATTTTGTCTTGCGGAGGGGGGAGTTTTAAGTCTAGTAGGAGTGGATTAGTTTTCTAGAAAAAAGGTTGCAGTTCAAAGGAGGCCAGCCACCCGTTCTTCACTTTTATACGTCTGCCTTTGGCCTTCCTCTGGTTATGGGGAAGCCAGTGTCCCGCACCATATGCTAACATCATGCTTTCTAAGCTCGCCAGCTGCTAGACTCCGCAAGTCAAATAAATCTCTTTACTTTCAAGTTATCCACCATCAGGCAAGTTGTAACAACACGGAGCAGATGAAGACATCTTGTAATAAGACAGATTGTCTCCGCTATCAATAGATCATCAATGTATTAAACAGGTTAGAAATGTGAGGGGATTGGGGGCTGCTTTTGTCTATTTGAGGTTATCAGTGACACAGTAATTGTTTAAAAAAACCATTTAATAGTGCAAGCAAGACACTAAATGAGGGTGGCAACAGGCAGCTCCCCCAAGAATCTCCCTTAGCAACGATGGCAGGTAAAACAGGTTTGCAATGATGCTATATACAAGGTACACATGGCCAAATAGAAAAGACAAACCAACATGGCTTTTCTGGGATAAAATTAAAAAAAGGGTTATGGACCGCTGCTTGTCTCCATCTTACTATATTTCTTTGTATCTAGCGTGACTCCCACAACAAAGGTACAACAGTTCACATCTCTTTATTGGGGAAATGTGTTTTTAGGGACTGTAAAAACAAGTCATGCTGAAATACAATTTAAATTGTAGTCTTCCTATAATGTGGCATCCCCCATTAAGCCAAAAGGTTAGGTTCTCTGTGTATGTGGAGTTAAAATGGTTTTCCATGGTATCTTGGCCCCGCCTTCTTTTTCACCAGAGCCTCTGAGACTGGATTTGTCAGTCCAGCCTTTTCCAATAGACTGGCCCTGCCTCCCGCCAAAACCCCTGAAGAAAGGAGCTCATGCATATTGGACAGTATGATTGTTTCAAAAGAAATTTATCAGACTCCATCTAACAGAGTAGTGTTCAAACAGCAGAGCTGAAAAACTGACTTTGATGAGCTAAAAACATAGGGAATAACAGTAATTGAGTTAAGACTAAGAAAACAGAAGGATCAAGAAGAATATTGAATATGAAAAGTCTAATAGTCGAAGTATTTTTTTAAAGCAGAAGGGATAAGTAGAATGCTGTAACTGAGAAATCCCTTGACTTATTGTAACAATATCTGCACAATTCAATGCAGAAGAAGAGAGGCCAAGTAAAGGAATATGTTTCAAAACACGAAGAAACATAAAGGATGGAAAATAAAGATCTCAACAATGACACATTTTCTTTTGAGGATATACATGAGAAAATACACGAGAGGATTCATATTTGAAGTTAAAAATCAATAAAAAATACTAAAAACAAAAATGATTCAAGAAATGTCAGGGAAAAATAGAAAAAAATTCACAGAATCATAACAACACTTAAGAATATTAAGTCTGAAGAACATTAAAAGCATACAGAGAAAATAAGAATGAAATTAACACTGCATCCTTCAGTGCCAGCAACAGATTCAAGAAAGCAAACATTCAACATCTGGAAGTTGATATACAGCTTATATAGACATATAAACATAACAAGTAAATTTTCTTATATGGAATCAGCTTATGCAGCTGTAGAGGTTGGAAATTCTCAGGACATGCCATCAGGATAGAGAAAAGGGCAATCTGATGTCCATATGGGGTCTGGATGCAACCTACTAGAGAATTCTCTCTTAGTCGTGGGAGGATAGTCTTTTTATTGTGAGTCTTCAGCTGATTGGATGTGGTCCTCTCATGTTACAATGGGTAGTCTGCTTTATTTACTCAAAGTCAACGTTACCATCATATGCTTTACCAAATTCATGTTAATATCATCAAGAATACATTTTAAGAAATAGTAGTAATATTTAACCAGAGTAGTTTGGGGGCTCAGTTGACACAAAAATCACCATCACCCATTATTAATATCTAGTACATAACACAGACCGACAAAATTTGTAGAGTAAATATGATAGAGTCAGAAAAGTTTGAAACATTTGATTGCAGCTTAGTGGATATCAAGAAATTGGCAATCAGTACCTATTCTCAAAATTGCATTGAGAGTTTCACTGTAAAGGGGAAAGGATTAAGAAGTTAGAGACCACAAATTATGAGCAGCATACATGAAGGTGGTGCAAAGAGGATGCTGCTGTTTGCATAGATGACCCAGAATAATTAGCAGGAAGATTCCAGATGTGCAAGTGTGGAGGGGCACAAGAATAGCAGCTGCTGATGGATGTCAGCAAGTCAGCTGCTTTTTCATGGCAAAAAGCTAGAAAACTATATTGCAATGTTAATGTTTCTATAGAAAAGTGTTCTTGAGCTTTGTTTAGTATCATTAAAGAAGCCATAAATTATTGTAAGCACATACCTTATTCATGATAAAAGGCAATATTACATTGACTTGAAATCTCAAACTTATCTAGATGTTCAAAACAATTCAATCAAAATCTCAGTGGGGAACTTAATGGACCTTGAAGGTTTTTTAACTGTATGTTTGACTAGAGGCCTCAGCTGAATGAGGGAAGCACAATGACAAGCTTGTCCTTCTCCATACTAAGTTTTATGAGAAAATAGTGCTTACTGAGACACAGTACCTGTGTTGGCTCAGGCCTGAATCCAAGCACTTGTGAGGCTGCAGCAGGAGATTGCCAAGATAAGAAGTCCAGCCAGAAACACAAGATGCTGTGAGATGGACAGACTGACAGACGGAACTGTACAAAGTTTAGGACAAACTAATGCCTGGAGCTTTGATATCAGACAGGGAGCACTTAAGAAAAACTCAAAAATATGATATTAAAATTCTAATTTTGAGAATTTTTAAGGAAAAATGCAAAATTATAACCGCTCACCTGATAAAATAACTCATAAAGATTAAATGTATGAACATGGGAAAAATAAACGCTGAAATTGATTCTAGAAAATATGGGAGAATATGTTTCAGAACAAAGAGCTCTCTTATAAATATATGTATTTATATATATTTATACATAAATTTATATGTATATAAAGACATTGAAGGTATTACTAGGCCAGTAAGCCAACTCAGCAAGTAAAGGTATACAAGATCCAACCTTTGAACTGAGTCCAATATCTGGGACCAACACAATGGAAAGAAAGAATTGATACCCTTAAGTTGTCCTCTGATCTCCATGTATGTGCTGTGGCATATTTGTCCCCTAATTAATAAATAAAGAATATAATATAAAATTTTAATTAGAAATAATTTCTATGAAAACATTAAAATTCAATCCACCAATTCAGTTCCTTATGTCTAGATGTTTCCAGATTTAAGTAAATGTGCAGCAAAGGACTGTTTAAATGTTACAGGTGTCACCTTGTTCAGACTAGCAAGGCCTGGTACAACATCAATGCCCATATATATGAGAAAAGTGACAGCTTGTGTAATGTTTAATTTGAAGGTGGCATGGGACTTCCTCGAGTAGTGGTAGTAAATGAGGTGGCATAAGGATGTCACATGATTAATTGCGTATGGATTATTGTAAAAGTCTTTTGTTCTGGGTGTTGGGTTCATGTGCAACTGCTATAGTACTATAAATGAGCATGGCTTGATCAGTCAATTCAAAACATTTAATCTCCCTCATTCCTCTTTAGTCAGTCCTGCTGCAGCCATTGCTCATTGTTGGTTACAGAATGCACTGTTAGTTTTCTTTTGCTGTGTAATGCACTCCCTTCCCCTCCAGTTAGGAGCTTCAGCTAAAAGTAATCGTTATTTCTATCAGTTCCCAGGGCCAGGAATTCACACAGGATGCAATAGAGCTGGCCTGTGGTTGTTCCTCCCAGGGTGCTTGTGGACTCAGCTGGAAAAGAGTTGACACCCAGAGCAGTAAGTATTGTAGGGTAGGGTGCGACTTCCCACACATGAGAAGGAAGCCAAGGTTCGACACATAAAAGGCTCATTTAGATCTGCAACAACATAACAGTGAACGGCTGGGTCTTAGCATTCAATGATTTCCATTTTCCTTTCGGTAGCTGAATTAACAGTCTCAGCTCTATAGTTTGCATAGATTGTGGAGGATTGGGGAGGAAAAAGCAAAGGGTAAAAATAATAATTTTGGTTATATATCTGAACTCTACCAAGACTTAATAGTGTGTAACCCTTCCTAAGAATCCCACACTTCCTCTTATGTGTGTGTTATTGTTCTCTGTTTTAAGCTCCACCCACCTCTTATATACTTGTGCTTAAATATATACTAAAATCTTTCCTAAATAAACTCAATTTTACTTCATTAAAAACATAGTGGGAAGTAGACACAATGAGTTCCCTTCTTACTTCTTACGATTCTCCATATGATAAGCCTATGTCCTAGTCTTCCTTAGATGTCCTGTTCTTCTCTTGCTGCTGTTTGGTTGGATTTCCTTCTTTAGTGGAACACCTTCTGCAGGTGCTTCTCTGCTGAGGTTCTGCAGTGTGAAGTCAAACCCGACAGCCAGACTCTGATCTTGCTTTCTGGAGCACCTTGACTTTCCTCATGCAACTAAAGGCTGTCACTCTATCTCTATCCATATCTATGTCTGTATCTATAAGTCTGTTTCTAATCTGGCGTGTGCATGTCTGTGTGTGTGTGAGTGTGTGTGTGTGTGTGAGTGTGCGTGCGCATGTGCGTGTGTGGTTTCCTAATAAGACATTCATTGGGGAGAATTTGTGAAACAGTGACCTGTTGCTGTAAATTGCACTTGCCTTAAGACAATCAAGCAGGGTCTCAAGATGAAAGCCAGAGCCCAGGGCACCCTCCGATCTAGTTGAATTGGAGCGCACGCAGCTCTTTTCTTCTTATACCCCTACCTGGATCAAAGATCTTATTTTCAACACCAATTAGCAGCCACTGTGATTCTTTTTACTGTTTTTCTAGAAGGCTCACGGGACACTGGTAAAAATAGAATCTGTTGTGAGTACCAGGACATACCAATGTTGTCTTGGTGTGAGAGCTCCCTGTGTTCCTGGGCTTGAAATAACACTATGTTAGGGGTTATTGAATTTCAACTTGGAGGCGAAATTCTAGTTACTCTGTAAACCTTGTCCCCAAGCCCTGGTATACATTTCAGTGCCTGTCTAGACTCATCCTTTTCAGCTTGCTGATTAGAAGCAAAACTTCCTAGGTCTCCCACACCCTTAATCCCATGATCGTTACCAAGATAATGATAAATGATAATGTTTCAATGTTAATGAGGAAGTAAATAGCATGTTAATGACATTTGCAGATGTATCTAAATTAGAAGAAGTTGTTAATAGCAAAGAGGCCAGAAAGACAATCATAAAAGTTTTAAAGAAGTAGAAACATACAAGGAAATAAAAACAGTAATGAAAACAAAGTCAAGATGTGACTCACATAACAAATATTATTATGAGCATTCCCTAGTTAAAAAGTGCCAACTCTTGTTCTGGAGACCCACAAACAGAAACAAGCGATGGATAGCTAAAGGAGGCATTAAAGCTGAAATGAAGGATGTTCCCATGCAAAGGGATGAATCCTCCAAGGTTTGTGTTAAGAACACACGAGTTGGTGGTCCAGTGCCAAATGGTCAGCCCTGAAAACTTATATACAGGCAGCAGGATAAAGACTAACTAGGTTTTATTTAGGAATCCATGTGTATACTCATATATGCAGGCAATAAGAATTAGTTTTTTTAAAGGTCATGATTTTGTAGAAGAGTGGGGAGGATTTTATGGGAGGGTTTGGATGGAGGAAAGGGAAGAGAGAAATGTAGTTAAATTATAATCTCAAAAAGCGAAGTTAATGGGAAAAAACAGCTTGCTACCCATTGTGGCCAAGTTAAGATGATGGGATGCTTGTGAGTAACACCTAATGCAAGGGGAGTAGGTCCTGGGGGTTCCACTCACACGAGACCAAGGCAGAAGAACCCTTGGTTCTAGTACAGTTCTTGACTGGAGCTAATGAGGATGGACTTGCATGGCTCTTCCTCCTGGAACTCACTTCACATTTGCTTCTGTCTTGCCATCTTATCTGCCATAAGGGACTCTCCAGAACTCAGCAGGTGCCTGGCCAATGCTCTTAGATCTTCAGAACTGTGAACTAAAGAAACTGCTTTTCAGTGGGACAGTGGTGGTGCACGCCTTTAGCATTTAATCCCAGAACTTGAGAGGCAGAGGCAGGCTGATCTCTGTGAGTTCAAGGCCATTCTGGTCTACAGGGAGAGAGAGAGAGAGGGAGAGAGAGAGGAGAGAGAGAGAGACATGGGGGGTGAATACTTTATAAAGTATAAACCTCAAATACTTTGTTAAAGCAACACAGTATAGACTAAGGTACAGGATATATTGTTTATATATATATATATATTATTTATAAATAATGACCACGGAATGGTCTTGTTAATTCAATAAAGTTAATTGATTCTGGAAAAATTCCTTGATTTTTGCAAAGATCTTCAGGACATTGCCAATCTATCATGAATAAGTGTAGTGCTGACAGGGATACAGGTCAAGACTTCCATTTATACAAAGATGAAAGGGGACAAGGATGCTTGTTAGACCTGCGGTTTGGCAAACATTGGACAGCTTCTTTGCTGAATCACACAGTGATTTTTGAACAGTCAATGCATATTTACATAATTTCTATATCATTCCTAGTGTGCTCATGACTGGATCCTTACCTTTAATTTCTATTATTAACATTTTCTCCCTGTCTTTCTTATCTGTAACAGCGAACATTAAGTCTAGGTTTGCAGTATTTGCCGATTCTTGTGGTTAAACACCCTACCCACGGCACTTGCAGGCTAGCAGTTTGCTACGGCTCAATAGGACTGGCAAGGGATGCGCAGAGCCCTGTCTTCCTAGATCATTTCACCATCTGGAGGAAATAGCCATGACCTGCAAAACACAGGGAGCATGAAGCATAATTAGGAAGTGGGGATGGCTGCCTTTTAAAATGCAATTAGTCTAATCCAAACTTTACATAATCTGATTTTAACAACAATGGTGTTTAATCTTTAGGTTATATATTTCCTGAAACTTTAAATTCTCTCTGGTAAGTGTGACTGTGCCAAGTCTAGAACATTGTTCTCGGATACCTTCAATCCCAGCACTCAGGAGGCAGAGACTTCTGTCAGTGTGAGTTGGAGGTCAACCTGGTCTTCAGAACAAACTCAAGGACAAGCTCCAAAGCTGCAGGGAAACCCTGTCCAAAAAAAAAGTTAACTTTCTCATGTCCAAATGTGACTAATCTTGTCTCAATCACACATGCTAGAAACAGAGAAGTCATTTAACATTCCATCTTTCTTGGTTTTAAAAACTCACCCAACAACCTCCAATTTTTATTGCTGTCACTTCTTAAATAACTTTTGGATTTGTCCTCCACGTTGAAATCAGGAGATCACAAAGCCAAGTCTAGATTATGGCTATACAGGATTGGCCTTCTTGAACCTCTTACATCCTCCAAGTGTTGCTTTTGCATTTGGTCTGCCATTCACCGCAACTGTTAGCTATAAGCAAAGCACCCTGTTGTGTCCAAAAGCCAGGAGCTTTGCCTTGGAGTCCCTTCCTCCTCTAGATTCCAATCCCTCTCTGCACTCAAGGACGACATTCTTCCCAGGTAATGCTCTGTGTTTACGCAGCTCTGTCTGCTGAGCTCATTCTTACTATTATTTTTTTTTAGCAGAGGATATTTCATTTGTCTCTCTAGATTTTGCTCAGGTTTTTCCTGACTTACGAAACAGAGTGGCTTATTCCTTCCTCTGGATCTCCATCAGCACTTGCTCAGATTTTGCTCAAATTATGTATCATCTATGCACGAAGTATGACATTTAAGGAATATTCATTGTGTAGTCTTCTTCTTAGTGTCCTACTGGCAGGGACATGGAGTTTAAGTTACTTCCCTCAGTGGCTTGCTACTTCCTGGCAAAGTACAGAACTTTTTGATGGTTTAGTTTCTTCACCTATAAGATGGAAGGGTGACTCCCGTTTCTCAGAGTTGTTGCAAAGATTAAGCTAGATGTTGTTGCTGACATACTATTTCCATTTCAGATGTGTAATTCTGATAGCTAATCTTCTGATAACTGGGACGGATTGAGAGATCTTATGGGATTACTAAAACACACCACTATAATCTATCTGTGATGTTGTTTCCAGAGATGGGTAGCACCTGAGTGCGCTGATCTCATGAAGGTGGTAATTCCTTAGTGGATTCATAAAATGATAGTATTATTGAGAGATGTCAGAGAGTGGGAAGTGGGAGTTCAAATTCAAGAAGTGGGTCACTGAGGCATGTCTTTGGGGACTGTCTTAGCCTTCGTTTCTTTCTGCATCCCCCTTTCTCTTTTTCTTGGCCACCATGATGTGACTTGCTCTTTCCGACCCTGAACCAGCCCCACATGACAGATTAACACCTGTGAAACTTGAAGCAAAATACATCCTACAAGTTTTAAGTTGTTCTGTCTGGTATTTTGGTCACAGCTACATAAAAATAATTAATACATGCTATTTCTCTTCTCCAACTGCAGTTTTTTTCAGACTATACATTATCTTGTCCTATGTGCTGATTTCCTGTAAGATGGGGAGGATTTGGGGTGATGAGTTATTGTCCATTTTCCATGCTTTGTCAGTCACTGTTACATGGTGCTTATACACCAGCTATTTTTAGGCAGAATAAAGAAGGCATAGCTCTCAGAGTTCCCTGTTGAGTCCAGGTTTAATGTGGACAGTCTAGGAATGTGGGAGCAAAGTGAGTCTGTATAACAAACCTGACAAAAATGAGCTGCTTCTGTGGGGAGTATTCGAAGGAATCTGAGTCATGGCGAGTTTTTAAAGGAACTTACTGTATAAATTGGGAACCAAGATCTCTGTACACCAAAAATTCAGAGAAAAGATAAAAGCATTTGACATGGATGCCAAGATGAAAATTCATGTTCTCCCACTTCTTTGCAAAATAGTCCAGTAGAATTTAAGACAGAGGGCCTTTCTCTAGTGGGCAGGTTATCCAGTGATTAGCGAAAGGGTGAGATCTTGGGCTTTGAATGCTCGATTAAGAAAACGAAAAAAAAAGAAACGTTAGCTACTACTAATGGGTCTTGTTCAGTGACATGGTACAATGAAAACACTTAAATAAATTAATACAGCTAGGTTCAGCATAAATGTCTGAAAGAATTAGCTATTTGGAAGACCTCTTTCATTAAAAAATAAACAAAATGAGCAACACTCTGAGATTTATAGTCTAAATCACATCCCTGTAAAATTTGTGTATATTTTTACACAATAAAACACATATAATGACTTATTGCTATACCCATGGACCAATGCATCACTCAAATGTCATCAGAGATGCTGCTTCTTGTGGTAGATGGTGATTAACACTAAACTCCATAGTGAACAACATGCAGAGAGTAAGAAACTTTGGAGTTCTCAGCCCTGAATGGAATGTCTTTAACACACATTTCCCCTCAAGTCTCAGAGACACACATGCACACACACACACACACACACACACACACGAACAGCAACTTACAGTGTTTACATACATTGTTTTGCGTTATTATCACCATAAACCCAATATATAGATATTGTATATATGTGTTCACGTATACATGTACATACATACATACATGTAAAAGTATGTACATATATGCACACGCACACACACATATATATTATATATATATATATAATATATATGAGGGAGTACAAAGATTTTAGGAGCTGGAGGTGGTACACAGTTTTCAGAACACAATAGGCCTGACACACTTATGAACACAATAGGCCTGACACACTTATGAACACAATAGGCCTGATACACTTATGAACACAATAGGCCTGATACACTCATGAGCACAATAGGCCTGATACACTCATGAGCACAGAGGCTGTGACACACAGCATGCATAACACTTACACTAGTTCAAGTCAGAAAACAAAAGCCCTGCAGGAAGGAGGTGAAGTGGGTACAAAGTCCCACCAATAGCCAATGAGTTATTTGCATTTGATAATTTTGGGGGGAGAAATCTTTAGTGGAATAGTACTGTTATCAAACACAATTCAGCAGGGGCCTCATGCTCAGGTGATGTTGTCCAACACAAAACAAACACCATGGTTTTCAGTTTTTTTTTCATTGTTGCTATTATTTTTAAGAGAGAGAAAGAACATAAAGTTTGAGAGGATAGAGGAAAGAAAGAGTTGGGGGACAATGATACAATAAAATATGCTGTATGAAATTCTCAAAGAATACATTTAAAAAGGAAAAAAATAAAATTTCTATGTTCATGTCCTAATTCAGCTAAAGGATTAGGAGATAAAGACATAAGGTAAATGGCTATACACACTCAACACAGACTGGAGGGCAACAACATGTGGACACGACAGGAACAAAGCCACGGAGGCAGACCAAGGAGACAGGTCTCAGAAGGGCCCGTCTAGCGGCACCTTAACTGTGCACTTCTCTTTCTAGGACAAAAGAGTAAACTACCATCATTGAAGTGGCAATGTGCAATATTTGTTAACAGCAACCATGCAAAATAAATAGAATGACAGAGGCTGAAAAGAATGGAGTGAATCACAAGTCTGTGCAAAGGAGTTGTGAGGAGAGCCCATGCAAGGCTCTGATTTGGGCTTGGCGTTGGAAACTTAAACTTTGCAAAGCAAAGTCAATTGGTAGCCTGTAGAACCTTCAGTCTCTTCCAGTAAGCTCAGCTATTTCCTGTTCACTTCTACCTTCTCATACCATTCCCTGTTTGGGCCCATTTTGGATGTCTCTCAAGATTTTTCCATGCTCCAGTCACACCTCCCTCTGGGTAGCCTGCTCCGTGCCTCTTGCCTCTTGTTGTTGACCTCAAAGATTTCTCTGGCGTTATTCATCCATTTCCATTTTGAGCAATAATCAGTTGGTGGAGCTAGTTTGATTACAGAGAAGGTCTTACTGCCAGATGGACTCGACAACTGAGCAAGGACAGGTTATAAAGACATTGTAATTTCTTCCAAGAAGTTTGAAACATAAAAGGATATTAAAGAAGCTGTGGTGTGATTATAATGAAAATTTGGCATACATTCTCTATCTCTGCTTATATAATCATATAAAATACTAGAAGGAATTAGACCATCTTTTATTGTGACAATGGAGGATTGGAGGAGTGGGTTTTTTTGGGGTTTTTTTTTGTTTTTTTTTTATCCTTGGATGGCCAACAGTTTTATGGTGTTCTAAATGCCCAAAAATATTTAGTGACTTCAAACAACACAAATCTATTATCTGATGGCCAGAAGTCTCATATAGGTCTTACTATGGTAAAAATTAAAGTACAGACAAGCCTGTGTTCCTTTATGGGGGATCATTTTATTCATTACAAGAATTCAGCTTTCCATGGCTTTAAGACAGGTGCATTCAATTTCCTTCTGGCTATCAGCTCGAAATCACCAGAAGCTGCTAGAGGCCTCTCTCCTGTCTTTGCACACTGGTTTCTGTATCTCAGAGAGCAAATGGGCACCCATCCCTCAGCATGTCAGCATGACTCAGCCTGGGAAATTTGTGCTATTTTAGAGACGGGTATGATTGCATTGGGATTACTTGGACCATCAAAGATCCTCATCACGGGCTCCCACTCCTGATCACATCTGCAAAGCCCCCCCTTTTTTTGCCAAAATGTAATTGAATATAATCATGGATTCTGGGGCTTAGGACACAAAAATCATTAGTGGGCCATTGTTCTGTCTACACTGGACAGTGGCCTCCTTCCTCCTTGTTGGTACTCATCCCAGCACTGACTTGATTGTTGGGTATGGAAACTTGGGCTCCTCTCAGATCTGCACAATGAGACTCCATGTGTTTGTAGCTCTCTTCTTTACTCATACGATGAAATGCAGAAGTACTACCCTACATCACTCAGGTGTCTTTCCCCCCTCTTCATGTTTTCTTGTCAAATTGTGTTCCTGAGGGGGTTTCAACAAAACGATGCCATGTGTTTAGCATCAAATTTTCCTCTTTACTGTCTGGTAACGTGTAGGAACTTAATGTCAGTCCTGGGCCCAGTTCTGTGTCTGTGTCTCCAGAGGACAACTCTGCAAGTTTGTAATGTCACAGCCAGCAAGGGGTGGAAGGAACAAAGAGCCCTGGGGTGAATGCTTAAGCAAAGGAAGTGTTTTTAAATGGGGCCGCCTATTCAAATCTCTACACTCATGAGACAAAGAAGAGCCTGGGACTGGGAATTCTCCTTCTCCAGATGTTAACTGGGTTTCTTGGGGAATGTTAAAGACAAAATTGTTTTCTTCTGAAAGTCTGCAGCTTTACATAAAGTTGTAAGCCCATGGGACCAAACCCATTATCCTCTTGTGAAGCAGCTGTAAACTGAGGATGGTCGTCGAATTTCTTTTTTTAACGCTCTACTTCCAGACTAACATCCATGTTCACAGCTAACAATAGCCCCTTGCATGTTTGGTTTGTGCATGGAAGAATCACTGTGTGTAGGTGAGGTGATGTAGTAAAAGTTTTTCTTCCAGTGTGTCTCTCCCTACTTTCAACTTCAGGAGGGCATTAGCCTTCCAAAAATACTCCACAAACCTCAAAGCTCTACCAAGGCAAGGCTTCATTAGGAACAGAGGACGAGAGCACAACCACAGAGGCTTCTGTAGCCCGACTCTTTACCATGATCAGCACACTGATACTAATATCTGTCCAAACCAGGGCCCAGTCTCTCAGTGAGGAACATGTGCTTTGTGCATGCAGTCTGTAGATAGACAGATGTTGGAAGGGAAACACATGAATGTGTGAATGACTGTGATTGGGTTCTTTTCCATCTGCCGCACTTCTAAGTGAGCACATAAATTTAGGTAGCTGTAGGGAGGAGAGACAAGGAAGGCCTCTTCTCCCTGATTACTCCAGGCTGGGGAGGAGCATGCCACAATGTTCAGTCCCTCTGCTCTAAGGCTCTTCTGTCCCCAGGGTATGTCCTTGGACTGAATGAAAAAAAAAACAACTTTATTAGCTTTCCTTTCACACCCGACGGGCGCAATCATTCTTGTAGGTTTTAATTAAAATGTTTAATTAAGCACAGTTTTAGCAGCAGAAAGTTAGCTCCCCTTGCTGGACAAGTCCCCAGGCTTTGAGTCAAGGAGAGACTAGGAGGAAAAAGGAAGTGCACGTACCCAGGCCTCGGGTCAGCCTCAGCTAAAGAAATGCCAAAATGTGTGGGCAGAGATGCTCGGTTTTCTTCCCACTTGCAAAGGACATTGGGTGAAATTAGGGAAAAAGGCTTTGAGCTCCAATTGTCTCCTATGGTTTCTTATAATGAGTCCTTTCTCGGCCCCACTCCTGGATCTCTCTAGGCTTCCTGCAGGTCTCCAGGGAGGCCTATAACATGTTCTCAGTGTGCTGAAAACCTCTGTGCTATCAAATTCTCCCCACTCATTATTGCCTTCCCCAGATCCCACCCTGCTGAAAACTTTTCCATCCCAAATATTTGCTCTCAGGCCTGCACTCTCTATCGACCTAACCTATCAGTGTATCTCCTAACTTGTGGAGTCACGAATCGAACTCACATTCCATCTCAGGGACAGCCAAGGCCTCCAAGGACCTCCTGCACACTACTAAAGACAAAGGGAAGTAAAACATACTTGAACAGGAAGAGTCCTTGGTGCTCCTTAGATCAAGCCAAATTACAGCTTTAGGATATTTTGTTCTGAGTACCACAATCACCCAGTAAACAGTCTCTACCTTGGGCAGAGCTCCCCAGCTGTCCTTCACTTCCAACGTTCTGCTCAGCACTTGCCTTCTAGAACCAGGGCTGAAGCATCCAGGAAATAAACTGGTCTGGGAGGCTCTGCTGGAGGATAGAGAGGGGATGTGAGCCCACTGTCATTTTATACTTGTCTTCCGCACCTGGCTAGTGAGAACCAGAAGCCTTGTTGTTTGTAGAAAATACACTGCAAGACATAGGTTCCAGCGGGAAAGGAAATAATAAGACCATGTTGAAGGCAAGGCATTTCGTTCTAGACATCTTGTGCTCTGTGACTGCCTGTGTTACTCAGAGCAATGTGGCCTCTGAGATAGTACAGTTTCTGATTGGTTTGAGGATGGTGGCAGAGATTTGGAAGAATGAAGTAAAGTCTGGCTATTTCCTTTTCTGGCCCTCCTTTTTGGGCACTTATGGGACAGTGACATTCTTCAACAAGAGACCACATGTCTCCTTCTGCTGACTGGGCCTTTCTAAAAGCTCTCTGTAGGTCACTGTTCCAGCAACGGTCCCTCCTTGGGGTCTATGAATGGTAAGAGTACTCAGGACCTCGGTTCTAGGAATGCATCCATCACTCCTGTGGACTTTCTCACAGCCACCCCTGGGGGCTGCTGCCATGGTTGCTTCTTCACAATAGCCCACTAGAATGCTCTGTGTATTTCCACTGGGAATCAGAGTGTCCTGTACTAAATGAGTAGATAAATCTGGAGGGGTGATAGGTGTGCAGCTGCTCTGGTGACATTCGAGGTGAGAAGCATCGTGTTGGCTGATCCACACTGTGTGAGGAAGAGATGTCACACTGTCCTTCCCTTCTGTCTTACGTTGATGGATGTACTTGAAGATAACAAGAAAGGGCTACAGTTGAGTGGAGGTTCACCTGTAGTGATGAGGTGAGCAGGCCTGCTTTTCGTCCCGCCCGGCTCCCTCACGGCTAGCTTTACACACGAAATAAAAAACACACAAATTGTATTCATTTGAGCACTGCCTGGCCCATTATATCTAGCCTCT
>LOJH01002155.1:0-38905 GCA_001685095.1 Ellobius talpinus | reverse complement strand
GTGTGTGTGTGTGTGTGTGTGTGTGTGCATGCTCATGCATACAGGGTCTTTGTAACTGGCTTAGGCTGACCTTACACTCCAACTTCTCCTCAAGTGCTGGGATTACCACATCTGGCACTGTTTTTTGTGGTGGGGCTAGAGATCTAACCCAGGACCTTGTGCATGCTAGGCAAGCCCTCTGTCACGGAGCTATATTCCCAGCCCCCACCGCACAGGCACTTTGCACACACAAACACACATAGAGATTGAGGCATAAAGACATTCAATGACAGCCAGTCCTGGGGCTCACACCTTTGATCCCAGCACTCGGGAGGCAGAGGCAGGCAGATCTCTCTGAGTTTGAGGCCAGCCTGGTCTACAGAGTGAGTTCTAGGACAGCCAGAGCCACATAGTGAGACCCGGTCTAAAGACAGCAAATAGACAAAGCCCAAACACACGAAAGAAGTTAAATGACTTGTCCAACAAGAGCATGGCTAACAAGTGGTAGATGCAGCATTTGAATCCAGAACAAGACTCCTGGGACCATGTTCTTAGCTGTCTGCTGTTCTGCCTTAGTAAGGGTCTGAGTTTAGGGACCCCTCTTACTTATTTCCTGCCCCCCCCAGGATGCAGGCCATTGATCTCAGAACCTTGTGCAGCTAGACAAGCTGCCCCTAGCCCCCACCTCCTTGCTGGGGAGGAGGATGCCTCCTGCCTCTTGCCTATTCCCTCTGCCCCCTCTTCCTGTCCTTGAATTCTGAACTTTGGGGCACTTTCCTCCCTGTTTCATGGTGGGTTCCAAATCCTGTGACTTTATGTTGCCTTTTAGAGGACAGTTTCACCTTCAGGATTTTATCCCTGAACTCACAGACAGTACCCAGATAATGAACACCTTAAAATGGTCCTCCTTCCTGGGTCCAGTGGCTTGCATACCTCCAAACCCCAGGAAGTTCTTCCCACAGACGCTTTCCGTGCCTTCTCTTGGAAGTTACCTACAAGGTGCTGTTAAATGCCCTGTGTACTTTTCCTGAGGCGGGTCCCTTACTCTTCTCTCACGCCCACTGCTGTGTCGCTAACTCCTGTGCATCCTTCAAAGCCCAGTTTGAACACTGTCTCTTCTTGGAAACACTCTCTGCCCACTCTACTTCAGGCTCCACTGCAGACTCTGCGGTGGCCCCAGAGTTGAACTCCCTGTCCCACATATTCTTGGTTCTTCCTTGATGGGCTGTCAGATGTTGGTAGGGAGGGCTGAGCACAGTCTGTGGCTCCCATTTGGGAATGAGTAACTGTCCATGCACAAGAGAGTGATGTCAGCCAGGTTTTAAAGAGGAGAAGGGCTTTGCCCACTAGAGAGAAGTGGAGAAAGGACCTCTTAGCCCTTTCTCTCTAGAAGCTCAGTCCCACCTTTATCCTGAGCGCAGGCCTCCGATAGACAGGAATTGCTAGGTTGAAGGTTTTGAGGCAGGATTACTAGGTCCCTTTACCACAGGTTCGCCAGGGCCCTTGGTCACTAAGCTATGAAGGGGGCCCCTGTCCTTTGGCCCATGGGAGCTATAGGCAGGGCAGATGGGGGAAGGGACCCTCAGTGCTTCCCGAGCTGCTCTGCAGACACAGGCTGCCAACCCCGGTGCCCAGCACAGCTGCTGACAGGACATGGAGACACACCAAGTCGTACAGCTTGGCTGTAGCAGAGCCAGAATTCAAAACCATCCATGTGAGACCCTCAAGCACCAAGCAGTTCTCAGATGCAAAAGCAGACCTCAGGGTGGTTTTCAGTGGCCAAGGGAAAAACTGGGGAAAATAAGGACATCGTGGTGATTTGTTTTTCATTAAGTTAAAAGCAGCCCATTTCAAAGACTGCCGTAAAGTCTGAGGCTATAGACTGTATGCTTTCTTCTGTGAAGTAATAGGGCAGGGTTTTAAAAATTGTCCTTACTTGGCAAAATAAAAAGTTGACAGCCTTATACAGTCCCTAAAGTGTTTTTAGAAATCTGGCCAAAACATGAAATCCACAAGAGTTGGAGCCCTGTCCTGGCTCCTGAGCAATGGAGGTCAGAGGAGCTGGAAGAGACCTGGTAGCTGGAAGGATTAGGGAACAGAGGAGCCCCAGGTCCTGCCCTCAGGCTCTGTCCAGGACTGTTTTCCAAGACTGGTCTTAAACACTGGACCAGTAGTTTCCAGTCTGCGATTGGCCCCTGCCCCTGTGTCCTGTGTAGCAGCAGGCAGGTCCAGGCTCACCGAGGCACCAGCCTCTTTCCACCCCAGGATGCTCCTGCCCACTTCTCAGGGCTGTCTGCTGATTGAAGTCTTGGTGAATCATGAAGTGTTCTGAAGAGCAGGGCAATATGCTGGCTTTCTTTTTTCTATTTATTTATTTTCTGACAGGGTTTCTCTATGTAGCTTTGGAGCCTGTCCTGTAATTCACTTTGTAGACCAGGCTGGTCTCGAACTCACAGAGATCCACCTCCCTGTACCTCCCAAGTGCTGGGATTAAAGGCATGCACCACCACTGCCTAGCTGGTTTTCTTATTTTTATCTTCCCATCACAGGCTCCTACTTCCCTGGAGCCTTGAAGTCCTCATCTCTCTCTTACTGACTCTAGTTTGAGCCCTGAGAAACAGCCATGGAGGACCAGATTGGCCCTGTAAGAACAGGTTAATCGGGTTGGCAGTTCCTTTCTTGGGGATGCCTGGACCACAGCTCAGAGATGCACCAGGCTGAGGTCCTCAGAGTCCATATTTAGTAATAAGATCTTCGCCTGATCTGTAACAGGAATTGTGTTAATTGGTTTCCACATAGTAATTCATGAACACCAAAGATCACTATACGGTAGGTAAGTCATTGTGCACATTGTTTAGAAAGGGAAGCTGCAGCTTGTGGGTTAAGCACGAGCCCTTGTCACGATAAGAGGAAGTGGCAGGAAGAGAGAGTGTCTGAAGGATGAGAATTTTCTAGATTCATTCCACAACGAGAGTGCTAGAGAGTCTAAGTGTGCAGGGACCCTGTGCTGTGTCTGGGCAGGAGCCTTGTGTGTGGCTGCTGCAGGTTCGTGTCTGGGTAGGAGCCTTGTGCATGGCTGCTGCAGGTCCTGTCTGAGTAGGAGCCTTGTGCATGGCTGCTGTAGGTCAGGCTTGCAGTGGGAAGGCAAGTGGACGGCAACCAGCAACACCACCCTTCCTGAAGCTCCTCCCCTTGCCCCAGCTCTCAGTAACAGTAAAGATAATAATAGCGGGTGTTTATTGAGTGCTTACCAAAGGCCAGACAGACGCTGCTCTGGGAACTTGCCTCTCAAAAGCCCTGTGAAGTGAGTCCTGCCACTGGACCCATTTTTCAGATGAGGGCTGAGACCCACAGATGTTAGTTAAGTCACCTGCCTGGGTGTTAGTAGCAGGGCCAGGACCCACACCCTGAAGTCCAGCTTTGGAGGCTGTGACCTTGTGAACCTTCCTCATCCCCGCAGCACCCGCTTCTCAGGGAGACTGTCCTCAATAACACTTCAGCCATCAAGGACACTGCTCCCACCCCCTTTACATGGGACTCATTCCTTCCCTTTGTTCTCCTGCTCTCATTCAGAACTTCATTGGCAGTTCCAGGGGTCTGTGCGGGGGTGGGAGAGGCTACGCAGGAAACTGAGGATAGAGCAGTGAATCAGGACCCACGCCCTGTTCCCTGGGGGACATGGATATGAATGGGTCTTTACGCTGGGTGATAAGTGCCACTGTCCCTAGGTACTGCAGATCCTGAGTGCTCCAGTGTAGCCTCAGACCAAGCCTGGCAGGGAAGCCCTCCTGGAGGAGGCAGCTCACACTGAAACAGAAAAGACCAGTGAGTGCGGGAGCCAGGCAGAGGGCCTAGTGCAGGCCAGGGGCCAGAGGTGAGGCCCGTGCATAAGAGAGCAAGACGTCAGAACACAAGGATGTCCAGAGAATAGACTAGGACTTGTGCCTGGTTTGGTGGGGACAGTGCTTGCTGGGCGGCGGCAGCTTCCTGGAGAAGATGTTGAAAGGTACCGAGTGTGGGTGTGACAGCAGGAATTCTGTTAGAAATGCCTTTCTGGGACTGACCAGGACCCCAGTGGAAAAAGGACTCTGAAAGGGACCCCAGGATGCCATCCCAATTGCTCACCCATATCTCAGAGCACCCTTCCACAGCTGCCAATAACTCTGTCTTGGGCCTGGCTGTCCCGGCCTGGCCTGCAGCCCTGGGAACTTTGCCTGTAGGGAAAGCTCTAGGCATGTATGCAAACCCGGCCCTGGGAGAGGCAGCAAAGCTGGGGTGTACTTGGAAGCAGGAAGAGTGAGAGCAGGTCCAGAGACTGGTTAGAAAGGGCCAGAGGGGTTGGGATTGGGGTCTGTGGGTGTCCCCAGAGGAGTGGTCTAGAAGGGCCCTGTGAGAACCTGCCAGGATTGTCTGAGACATTGAGGGTGTAGTCTGGAGAAAGAGGCAGGGGCTAGCTCCCTTTCCCCTCCTGTCTTTCAGCTTAAAGGGCAGTCTCTCCAGTTGTCCACCCCCTCCAACACCTCACTCTGACATTCTACTAAAGGAGAAAATGGCTCCAAACTGGACAAAGACTAAACGTAAATCAGCAGTTAGTCCAGACCAGGACTGAGGCTCAGTGTGAGAGTCTAAGTTATCTCTGACAGTCCGTAAGGACAGCCTTCCTACAGCGCCTCCCCAGGACTAGAGTCCCCTCTGGTTAGTTCTGGGTAGATTTCCCATAGTACTGAAAAGGAGGTCCTCTCTCCCATATGCTGGTCCACAGACACACCTAGCCTGTTGTGAACTTTAATTATTGTGTGTTCAACTAATCTCCCTGAATCCTCATGACAGAAGTTCTCATGGTAGTATCTCCTGGATGGAATGTTACTGCACCATCTCATACTCAGGCTGGGAAAGGAGTCTGGGAATGTAGCTCAATGGTAGTACATTTGTCTAGCATGCACAGGGTCCTGTATTTGATTCCCAGCACTGAAAAAAATGAGTGTTTGTGTGTGTGTGTGTGTGTGTGTGTGTGTGTTTGTGCATACTTGTCTGGTCTGCCTATCTTAGGAGATAGCCTGGTTGGTAAGGTGAGTACCACCCAATCATGAAGATCCAAGTTTGATCATCAAAACATGTGCTTATAAAACAGTGCAATGGTACAACTTGTAATCTCAGTGTTGGAGAGGCAGAACCCCGAGGCTGGCCCACAGGCCTTGCCCAGTCAGCAGTCCCTTGTCTAAAGGGACCTTGTCTGAAAACATTAGCTGGATGGCCCCTTAGACTCTAGCCCTTCTATATCTGCCCTCACCCCAAATGCTGCAGACTGTACCTTGATCCACCCCAAGTATTCCAGCATTCTATCACCAAGACCTACTTCTGCTCAGAGACTGGAAGGGTGGGGAGCATGAGGAGGGCGGGGAGGGTCCCTGAGCAGAGTGGTGGGTGGGACTCTGAGGCTGACCTGCACACAAAAGCACATATGTGTGTGCATGTGCACACACACAAAGTATATCTGCTCACACATGCACATATTTTTTTTAAACAGAGTGACTTATACAAAGTGGCTCAGCTGAGACAGCCCAAGTGTCTAAGTGTGCTGTGATGGACACACTGCCACAATTTTGACTGTAAATTAGCGATTGTCCCAGGCAAGACCCACCAGACAGCTGAGCAGAGTTGTGTGTGTGTGTGTGTGTGTGTGTGTGTGTGTGTTATGCTGGGCTGACCTGCTGACTGGAACTCAGCTCATCAACCCCATGCCCAGCCCAGGTCTGGTGCAGCTGCTGCCCATGGGAAAGGACCTTCCCCCTTGCCCTGCTGCATCAATGGTCTTCCCCTTGGTCTGTGCAACTGCCAGTGCATGATCAAGAGGGCACCTGCCAGCCCTCCCCATGATGGGTTTGGCCATCTAATGCTCTCACATGACAGGCATGGGATGAACTGTGGGCTGGGGAAAGGGATTTGCACTCTTCTAATCTGGGGGCTGCAGCCCTCCGCCTGTCTTGGCCAGGGCCGTGGGAGAGGTTTGTCTCTGCTCTATACCCAGTGGCCCCAGCTCGATGCTGGCACACACCCAGCTCTCTGCTCAAGGCCCTCCCTGCCCTCCTCATACTCCCCACCCTTCCAGACTTTTAGCAGAAGTAGGTCTTGGTGGTGGAATGTTGGAGTGCTTGGGGTGGATCAAGGTACAGTCTGCAGCATTTGGGGCTAGAGGAGGCCAGAAATGCCAGGGAGGCTTAGGGCCTCTGTCAGGCGGATGATCCATTTGTTGGGGTGTAAAGTTGGAGTGTTTGGGGCTAATCCTGGGCCACCCCTTCCTGGAGAAATTTGGCTATAACTCAGGGAGGCAAATGTGTGGGTTGCCCCCCCCTCGCTGGGCAGTAAACACAGCCGTCGCCTGGGAGATGGGCCCAAACATCCCGGCCCCCCACTGTTATTTATACCAGGGCTCCCTTCCTTCTCTGGAGCCTGGTCCTGGCTCTTCAATCTATCCCTGAGCTGGGCAATCAGAGTTGAAGTGTGTGTCAAGGTCCCAGATGAAAGCTCTCTTATGCCTTGTAGACACTGTTGATGGCTTGTCATTTGGGAGGGCCCCAGGTCTTAACAACCAGAAAAGGACTCCCAGGGCAAAGTCTAGGTGGGACGCAGGAATGCTGGGATTGTGCTCTGGGTTTGTGCTCGCCTGTTGCTGCATTACTGTGGTCACCCAGCCCTTACTTCCTCCTGCCTTCAACAGGCCAGAGGCTAGATTAGAACATTTCAGCCTGTTTGAAGCAGTAGACCTGGTTCTCTGATAGGACCCTGAAAGGTGCATATATATATATATATATATATATACCAAAAATTTATGTATCAGATCAGAGTAGGTCTGGTTGGGGTGGATAGCCCTGTATACGGACTTGGAACTTGCATGTGCTTCTCTCTCAGATAATCCAGGGTGGGAGACCAGGGTCTGCTGATTCATAGTGAGCACGGGCAGAGCCTGATGAGATATATAGACTCAGTGGGGAAGAGAACGGGGCTATACAACGGGCTGCCTGACCCTGCCGTATTCCAGCACTGGCCTGAAAAGAATCCCAGAACTGAAATTCAAACTTGCTAGTCCAGATCATTATGGCGGCAGACATGCCAGGAAGAGCAGAGCACATTTTATTTAACAGCTTGTTAACTTGATTTAAACTTTCAAATATTTAGACATGCCATATGTGGGTCTCCACTTGAACTCTTTCCCCGCCCTGCTGGCAGCAGAGGTGTGCTCGTGCCCGTTCTCCCTCTGCCCAGACCTCTCTGCAACAACTCCAAGACAGCTTTCCTCAGGCTTCGTAAGGCTGGCAAAGACCCAAGTCGCTAAGGTTCATGCCCTTGGCGTCCCCCTGGGCCAGCCTGGTGGACATGAGAGGACAGAACTGGGCTGCTTTAGGAAATCGGCATCAGTGGGGTGGACATAGTGAGGAACAGCTAGCTGGGCACAGCACAGACCTGACAGAGACCAAAGAAGACAGTGACAAGGGTCCTGAGGCTGCCCAGCTGAGACTTGAAATCCTAAGGGTCTTGGGTACTTCTTCCCCAAGTTGAACAGGGATGCTTGGGGGTGGAGAGGGGTTCCAGGAGGCAGAGGGCATAGAAGTCACCAAGGCGGAAGTGTGAGGAGTAGATGGAGGCCGTGGGGCCGACATGGGACAGGAGCACTCGCACTGGGCTCCACACAGGCTGAACGTGGGGATGGGCCTGACTCCTCGGAGGGATCAGACCGAGTCCTAGGCTGGCCAGGAGTGGGTAGAGGGGAACCAGGAGATAGATCATCATAATTCTGCCTCCTGAGAATGCCATCTCTCTTCCCTGTCTCCGTGTCTGTCTCTCCCTCCTGTTGTGCCGGTTGTCCTGGGTGTCTGGGTGGGAGGGAACTAATCCTAACTCCCTGCTCCCTTAGCACAGGGGCCACAGTTGTACAAGAGGCTTTCTCAGGTGAATGGGCCTGCTCAATCATTCATTGACTCATCCACTCATTCAATAATTGTTCACTGGGAACCACCAGTGCACCAAGCTCATTCTAGGTGCTGGAGAGAGACGGTGAGCAAGATGAAGTTTCTGCATTCTCAGAGCTTGCTCTACAGGGGCAAGAGGACTAAAAACTGTTTCTGGAGTGTTTATCCCCTGTGCCTGGGCGCCAGGGGACAGGAAATCTCTCTATTACCACTCATACACTGAGCAACTAGGAGAGGCCTAATGCCCATGATGCAGGCCCAGCCCCACTCCTCTCTGTAGGAGGAGCCCAGGCCTTCTCATTCAGCCAGTCTTTGAGCCCCTTACCAGGACCTTTCTGGTCTCCAAGGAGGCTCTGAGAATGTGGGCAGCACACTTAGCTACAGTGAGAGGAAGGGGGGGTACCTAGGACTCACTACTACCTCATCATTGTCAGCACAGATAATAGTTGCTACCAAGAGGTTTCTCTGGGAGCCAGCCTCCTTTATCTGTTCCGCATATACTGCTTCTCTTCTCTCCATTTTCCAGATGAGGAAATTGAGTCTGGGCATGGTGAAATGACTTGCTTGAGGTCACATGTGAAACACCCTGACACTAGGAGCCTTTAAGGACGGTGCTATGAGGTGCTGCCTGGCACCTGCTGCCCGGGCTGGGCACTCAGCCTGTGAGTGGAAACCTAGCCCTAGCGCGCTCTCCCCTTTCCCCCCTTCGTCCTTGCAGGGGCTGGCATTGTCCCGAGCCTGAGCGCTGGGTGCTGCGACCTTGTTCAGAGCATTACCGGGAGGGCTGCATCAAGCCAAGACTCCCCTTGGGTTGCCGCCCTCCCGCCTACATGGGTGGGCGATTGGTGGCGGGCCGGGGTGTCGAATGCCCTCTCTCGGTCCCCGGCCTCGGTAACGCGGCAGCACCTTCACACTTTCCGCTTGGCCCGCTGCTCTCCTTTCAGGCCGCCGCATTTTCAATTGTTAATTTGGAAAAGGAAAATAAGCCGGTTGGGCGGGGAGGCAGCGGGGGGGTAACCGGAGCCGCAGCGCGCCTGGAGCTTGCTGGGGCAAAGCCCCGCCCCCACACAGCCCCGCCCATCAAGGACCCCGCCCCTTCCACTATNTCCCGCCCAGGCCGAGATCTGGGGTCCCTTGGCTCTTATCCTAGAGCGGGTGGAGTTCCCTATGGCAGAAAGCCCTCCTGGGCCAAAGACTGAACCGGGGAGGGGTCCGAGGACATATTCCTCTCCCGAGGAGCTCCGCCCAGTGTCAGCCTCCTGTGTCCCCAGGTGAACCTGAACCTTGCTCAGGCTTCATCCCAGGAGACCCCCTACCTCCAGGCTGCAGCGTCTGGGATCATTGGTCCCATTTGACAGAGGGAGAAACTGAGTCCTAGAGAGGGACAGATCACGTGCTTTAGGTCCACCAGCCAACGCAGAGCTGAATTCAAGCTCGTTCTGGTGGTGATAATAGCAGGGTCTATCAGCAGAGGACAGGGCATCAGAACCAGAGACAGTTGTCCCCCGATCTGCACAGTCCTGAGGCTAATAAAGTTCTGCTTTGGTCTACCCCCACTCCTTCTTGATGCCATTATTCAGTAATGGGAGAGTTCTTGAAGGTCCCATCTAGGTTCTGCAAGCAAATAAAGTATAAAAGACCCTCTTCTGGGTACCCCGGAACACTCACTGACTTCCTAGAGAACAAGGAACAGGCAGCTTCAGAAGCTGACCAGAGCCTCACTTCCTGTCCCAGAAGCCAGAGTAGCCAGCTGGACCAGCCAAAAATAAGGCTCTTGATATCTTCCCTCCTGCTGCGGAGTGCACTGACACTGTTGATTGCTTAGCCGAGTTATGGTAGAGAATCTGCCCGCCTAGATTCCCAGCACCGCTTATGCCCCTGTGCTATGCCCTCTGGTGCCCCCAATCCTGACTCTTCTCAGAGCCACCAAGCAGGCTTCTTCCCTTTAGAGGACTCTGGCCTGCTGGAATTGTAGGCTGGGTAGCCCTCTGTTGACAAGAAGCTGAAGAAACCAGTCTGCAGATAAACTCCTAGCCCCCACCACAGCTACAGGACAGCTCACAGGGCTCATTAGCTTCAGTTAGGCTGGTTCTGGGTTTGGGGTTCTAGGGGGGCACTCAGCTGCCCCGGGTGTGGCCTGTGAGTTTGCATGCTGCTTTGCTTATTCATACCCACAAACCTTGGTCTGGGTGGGGTCCTCAGTGGCTGAGTCTGCAGAACCACCAGGCTGGGCTCTGTCTTGGCACCTGAGCTCCCCAGGGGGCCCTGCCCTCCCCCAAAGCTCCTGTTCCATCCTGTCAGCTATTGCCAGTGCGCTCTCAGCTTTGGGAGTACTGAGAACCAAGTGGCTGGGACTAAAATCCCTCCTCCCCCTCAGCACAAACCTGCTGACTTGGAGAACAGAAGACTCCTTAGAGGTGACCCTGACCCCTGTCAGACTCAAGTAGTTGGGGAACTGGGAAATCCTCAAAGTGCTGCAGGAAGGGCCCAGACAGGTTCTGTCCTGGCCCCTTGGTTTTTTGAAGGGTGGGTGGTGGTGGGGCAAGTGACAAACAAAAGAACTTTACCCTCAGGCCTGGGCAATTCAGGGCTAGGCCCAGTGCTGTGTAGACAGGCCTCCTTTTGAGACTCAGTTTCCCCATCTAGAAGTGAGAGAATTGGTAGCTTTGTAAGGGATCTTCAGTGCCAAGATTTAGCCCAGATCTAATCACATCTTGCCATCGCCACTTCTCCTTGAGCAAGTCACAGGAGGCTCCTGCTACCACCAGCCTCCCAGCTCAAGGTGGGGGAGGCCGGGGGCGGCTAGTTCCTCTTCTCTCAGTGACCCCCACTTCCCTGGTCCACGTGGCTCCTTGCTCACATTCCTGCATCTCTCCTGGAAGTGGGGAACCATATCTTCAGCTACCCAGAGACTTGCCCTCCCTTGCTTCTCCTACTTCTTCCCTGATGGCCGGGAACACACCAGGCATTCTCTGGCTCAGGCCTTTTGCATTGGCTCTGCCCTCTGCTCCGATGCCTGCGTGGCTCCCTACTTCCTCCACTGTACTCAAAGGCCATCTTCCCAAGGCTGCTTTCCCTGCCCACTCTCTGTACAATAGTTTCCCCACCACACGGGGGCTCTGTGTCCTTTTTGTCCCTTAATTTTTCTTCATCGTCATCTGATGACTTGAACCTTAACTTTTTATTATCCCCTACCAAGAATGTAAGCTTGCTGAAGGCAGGGCTTGTGTGACTGTGCTTGTCTCGTGAAGAATCTTTAGTACATGGTCACTGAATGCATAGTAAATGGTTACTGAATGAATGGATGGATGAATGAATGAGAGAGTGAATGGATGAATAAATACTTTGTAGTTCTGGGTTGTGTCATTTCCCCACAATCCCTCCTGCTTCAGGGAGTGTTGAGGTGTGGAGTCAGGAGGGGCCAGTGTGCTGGGGAGGAGGGGCACACCTTTTCTCAGGGAACTTACCCAGCATCTATTTGAGTCAGACACAGGACATGCCTGGTAGAAAGGACGGACCTCTGGGGCTGTGGTGGCAGCTATTTCAACAGAGGTTTTCACTCCACCTTGGAAGTTCACAAAGAGATGGGAGTGGGGGTCACGGGAGTATGAGGTGTCTTCCACCTAGCCAGCCTGGTTCGAGGTACATACACATGGGAGATGGGCAGGAGGAGCAAAAACGGTAGGGAGAGCTAGCAAAGGCCTGTGTGCTATGCTGGGGGAACGGAGCATGCTTAGGGGATGGTCTGTGCCAGCCTGGAAGCCGGGGTTTGGAATAAAGCAGCTTGGTGGGCAGGATCTTCCTTGCCTCTCCACTTGAGCCTGAGACACAAGTCAGTTGATTCACCTTTAAAAAAAAAGAAAAAGAAAAACCAAAACAGCAGAGATCTTTGTGCAAGTAAAATCTTGTGTCAAACACAGCTGTGAAGCTGGGCCACAGAATACTCTTGGAACTGTTTAATGGAGCCATGGGAGAGTTTCTGATGGCCACCTTGTATACGTCCCTCAAATCTGGGCAGCTTGTATTCCAGCCTGTAGCTCCCCTTCACCTAAGGCCTTAGCAGCTAGCCATTGGAGAAGTTGGGGCTGCCTTGCTAGCCCCCATTTCCCCCTTGTTCCCTTCTTGGCCTGTGTTGACATTTTGTACATCTCCTGTGCCTGCTGCAGAAGGCAGTCTGACTGGTCCAGCAGAAGGAAGCAGAGAAAACAAGTGGAAGTTTGGTGACTGGCCCAGCTGGGGAAAGATGAGGTTATTCATTAAATTATTAGCCCATTTTCTGTTACTGTAACAATAGACTCAAAGCTAGGTTCTTCATATAGAAAAGAGCTCTATTTAGCTCCTAATTCTGGAAGTTGAAGGGAATGCCAGTTGGCTCAGGGCTAGTGAAGACCTCATAGATGATCCTATCACAATCTTGGGAGCGAATGTGAGATTGAGTGATCACGTGGTAGGACAGAAAGCCAAGGACTGGAGTTCAAGGAGAACTATGCTGACACCTTTGAGGTTACACCCTCAAGGATCTAACAACCTCCTATCAGGCTCCATGCTCACTCACTATTGCCACACTGGGGACCAAGCTCCAGACCCGTAAATCCTAGGAAATAACCACATTCAAAGCATGGCGCTCAAACGCCTAGCCGTGAAGCCACCATTCTCCATGCCCTGTGCTGCAGAGGAACTAGCTCACGAGAGATTGGCCTAGGAGGTGGAGGATGGTAAGAAAAGAGGGTGTTGCAGAGCCCTTGAAGCCAGAAGTACATCCAGGATTCGTGGACTGGAGGATGGGAGGTGAGCTTCAGGTCTGTCACTGCTGCTCTCCGTACCTCTCTGCTCCTTCTCTCCATGGCTCCTGGCTCCCTCTGGAGAGAGAGGCAGATCCAGAGAGGGGCTGATGGTTCAGGGTGTAGGAGTACTTGATGTACAAACAGGAAGACCTGAGTCTGGACCATGCCCATGAAAAACACTGGGCAAGGCCACATGTGCCCGTTGACACAGGTGCTGGGCATGGGGGCAGAGATAGGAGGCTCTCTAGGGGCCTGCTAGCAGCCAGCCTAGCTGAAAATGGTGAACTCTAGGTTCAAGGAATTGAAGACAGAATGACAGAGCAGGACACTGGCCTGGTCCTTTGATCTGTGCACATGTGGACCTGTGTGGGCACATGTGGACCTGTGTGGACACTCGTGGACCTGTGTGGGCACATGTACACATGCACATACCCTCCTACACGAACACGAACACACTAAAAAAATAAACCCTGTTTGCTCAGCTCAACCTCTGTTGTAAGTACACGTACACACACACACACACACACACACACACACACACACACACACCATCCTGGTTTTATTCTTTGGAGCCAAGGTCTCGTGCGCTTCAAACTGGCTTTGAACCAGCTGTGTAGCTGACACTGGCGCTGAGCTCCTGATGCTCCTTCTTCACCTTGTAAGTGTTAGGGTTTCAAATATGTGTGCCACCATGTGCAGCTGGTGGAGCCTTCTTGGTTCAAATTCCAGCCAGGAGGGGCCATGGAGTCATCCCTGGGTCTTCCATGATGTGCCCAGCTGGGCTGAGCAGATTCCAGTGGCTCGGGGTGGGTCAGCCCACAGCAAGCAATTCCAGTTTCTAATGGAGAGAGCTCAAGGGGTCAAGTTTTTGCAACTTGTCCAGCTGAAGGGAATGCATTTTCTAATTGGTCCTCCAATAGGAGGCATTTTTATTTTTTTTTATTTTTCATAGTTTGTACTATGCTCTGACAACTGCTGTCCCCCCCCCCAGGGACATCCTTGGAGAAAGTAGAACTAAGCTGAGGGCTGTCTCTATCTCCTACTGCCCTGCTGGACAGTCAGTCATAAAGCTGAAGTAACCTTAGCCACTATTGGATTGCCTGTCTCCCTCATGTTACAGTCAGGGAAACTAAGGCTCCTTTAAGACGTCATCCCGTCCTTGAGCCCCATTATGGACCTTTGGCCTAGAGATACAGCCGTGCCAGAAGCAGCCTTGTGTGGGGCCCTGGGTCACGTGTTCTTATTCTGTCTGCCGTATTTAGAATCGCTGGATCAGGGGAAACTCTTCTCCCAGCCCTTGAGGATTCTTGGAAAGAGCCATGCTCTGAGGCCCGCTTAACGCCCCTCGCAGCAACACCCCAACCCACAAGATAAAGCAAGTGTTCCCCCTGCTTAGAGGCTGTGGGTTCAGGCTTTTCTGCAGCCCCCTTGTCGGGATGTGACTGTCAAGTCTATTGAAGTCCCTTCTTAGCCTCAGTTCTGGTTTGAGGCTCAAGAAATACCTTTAGGTAGGCAGATGGACTGGGGGTCATGGCTTCTGCCCGCCAAGAATCTTGCCTGAGTGGTGACAGTCTGCCACCAGGCTTCCCCCGCTGAGGGGAACAGAGCAGCCCTGTTCAGGGCGCCCCAGTCTGGAAAGCAAAGGAGTCACGTACTGCCCGGTCAGAGGCAAATATAAGGGAGCCAGCTGGTTGCTAGGCAGGTCCCAGGCACTGACTGGCAAGGCTCAGGCTTGGGGCGGGACCTTGGAGGGAGGGAAAAGTGGAGGGAGGTCCGGCAGGAAAGATGGCAAAGGGCGGGAGTCTGGCTTGGTGAGGGAAGCATCCGCCAGTTTCATTCACCCCATTTTCAAACCTGGAAAAAAAAAAGAAAAAGAAAAACCAGACCCGGATGGTGCAGGGTTTGATACCCATCAGCCCTCTCGGCTCTTACAGAAGCCCACTCCCCTCTTAGGTCCTGGGTACCCACGCTCAGCTCCCTCCCCGACCCAGCCTGGTCTCCCTCTGAACTGTCGCCTGCCTCTCCTCCCCTCACCCTGCCAGCCTGGGAATCCATCCTGGGCATACTCCACTCTGTCCCAGGCTTCAGCTTCCGGTTCTGGCTCCGCCCACTCCCCTCTTCTGAGAAAGAGTCCTATGTCCATCTTTCTCCAGCTGCCTTGGCCTTTCTTCTTGGCGGTCCTGGCCACTCCCACCCCATACATACTGGGGCCTTTTCAGGTTTTTCTCTGCCCGTGAGGCTGCCCAGACCAAGGGACCTAGTGATCAACATGTCACCAAATCCGTAGACATTTTTCAGGGCTTGGACACTGCTGTCCCCTCCTCCCCTCTTGCTGTCGTTTATACTTGCTTCTCTTGACGTCTGTGCCTCTCTTCTGGTTTCCTTCCCATCTCCTTGGGTCAACTCTTAGGGACAGAGAGCTCCTCCCTTCACACTGCTAGGGTGTCACTGAGTCCTCCTCTAGATTCACCGCATGCTCACTGGATTGTCGCAGCTGTCTACCCCAATATCTCCACATCATTCTTCTACTCAGTTCTGTCTTCTTACCCAGCATGCCTTGCCCCCAATACCTGCCTCTCTTCTGGAGTCTCTCAGTTCCCATGTGCTACTCAGCACTTCCACCAGCCCAGTGCCCTTGTCAAAAACAGAGGGGTTGTTCTTCCTCATTGTCCCTGAGTCCCCCTTCCTCCAGTGCCACCAGTCCATTCAGTCCTCTCTATTTTCTGTTCCCACTTTGCCAGTCCAGACCGCTATCATTTCCCAGATGAGTTATCCTGGAGCCTCCTGGCTCGTATTTCTCATCTGCATCTCCATCCCACTCCATGGTCTACACTATGCAGGTGGTGGACCTGAAACACAAGTGGGAGTTGTCTTCCTCTCTAAACTCCCTCTCTAAACTCCCCAGTGGCTTCCCATTGCCTTTAGGCTCCAATACCAGAGGGTGCTCTCCTGGATCCAACTCTCTCTCGGTGTTCCCTACTGGGTCATGAACTGCTAGCCTTCTGGGCTGGCTTCCACAGACTCCTCCATCTTTGCCACGGGCATACCTTGCTTCTTGGGTCTGGATCACCCCTGTCCCTGTCTGGTTACCTCCGCTTCAGCTGAACAACAGCTTCTTGGAGCAGCCTCAGTCTCTTTAGGACAGTCACCAGCTCTCCTAGTGTGTCCCCCTTGTGATGCTTGCCAGTGTCTTGGGATCTGGATTATTTATTCCTGGCTTGACCATAAACCAACTGAGTGTAGATGAGATTAGTGTTTCTGAAGCGAGCATTGCTCAGATAACGTAGGGGCAACCTCTCTCCTTCATGCTGTGAGAATCCCTGCCATCCTCCTTCCCACCTGCCATATGTCTGCTTCTCTAGCTTTTGAGCATCTGTCCTTCCAGGGATGTTTCTAGGGATTCTGAAATGGAGCCGATGATTGATCTTCTCCCTTCCCACCCCACTGCTGAAGAGTCAGCAGGCTGATGAGAATCTACTCATCATTCAGTGTCCCCTGCCTTTGTGTGGTTGGCTGGGAACTTGAAGCTCAGAGAAATAGTTTGACCTTGTGGTCCAGGTGGTCCTGGGTTCAGGTCTTGCATTATGACTTTGGAAAGTTAATACTCTTTTCTCTTTTCTTCTCTCTCTCTCTCTCTCTCTCTCTCTCATAACAGCTTTGTTGAGAAGTAATTCCTGTTCTGTAACATAGCTCCCCTTAAAGTGTGTGTTCCAGGATCTGTGTACACTCCCAGACTGGCATAACATCCCCAGATACCTCCTTATGTGCCTGGAGAGTCATGGTAGGGACAGGGAGGACTTGATGGAGAACGTGTGTGTAGCGTTTGGAATGGTGCCGGGCCAATGGTTCTCATTTGGGATGGCACATCAGACCAGTGGTGAAGCTGATGCTGGGCTGACACCTGCCTCCCTGACAGCCCCCAGTCCTGGCCACTTCCGGTAGTGACTTGAGGAGGTGTGGATGGGGAGACAGTAAGGCTATCATTGTTTTAAAGGTGCTGACATGGTGCCAAGTGTGGAGGCTCATGCCTGTAATCCCAGCATTTAGGATGTCGAGGGAGGGGGATTTTGAGTTCAAGTTAGCCTGGATACATACTGAGACCCTGTCAAAAAAAAAAACAAGCTAAACCCTAAGTTGGTTAGTGATGGAGCCCCATTTCCACCTTGAACTTTCTGATTCAGACATTGCCAAGAAAGTGCCCAGAAATCAGCACTTTTTAAGACAAGGTCTCAATATAGTCAAGGATGACCTTGAGTTTCTGACCTTGCTTCCACCATGTGAGTGCTGGGATTACAGGCATGTTGCCACCATTAACAAGCTTCCAGGGAATTCTGATGTTCTCTGTAGTTTGAGAACTGTGGATCTAAGGAAATATCTAGCTTTCCTTCTCTAATTTTCCTGAATGAGTAGGGGGTAGTTGCAGAATGGGATATGGTGGACAGAAAAGACTGTGGTAGGCTTCCTGACAAGCTTACAGTTTATCCCCAGTCGGCTACATCTCTAACTCCAGGTTGGCTAAGGGGTTACCCTGCCCCCAGGTGAGATGCATAAAGATGTAGTGGAAAGGGTCCTCCAGTCTGGCACCCTGCTAGGGAGATTGCAAAGGCCCTGGCCACCTGTATAACATCTCTACTCTTGTAGTCAGAGAAACTGAGGCCCAGAGCAGCCGGGAACAATCCTCAAGCAGGCCTATTTGTTATATGATGAAGTCATACACCAGTGTGGCTAGACTTCCTCCATCTCCTAAGCTCTAGCCATTTGAGCTGTGTTTCCCCAAGAGCACCTGGCATCCTTAGGTGATGGTTAAGGCCAAGGTGGCATTGAGGCCAGAAGCGAGAGGTTTCTAGCTTCAGATCTGCCCCTGAGTCACTGTGGGATCTTAAGCAAATCTGTCAGTCCTGGGTCTCATGTCTTCATCTTGAAGAGAGGAATAATTATTCAGGTGACAGGAACAGGGTGTTGTTCATCTTCAGCTCTAACGCATCCTTTCTAATGAATTGGGGGCCTAGAGTAAAAAGTTGTCATCCCTGCCAGTGATTAAGGGAAGGGAAGGGAAGGTAAAATTCAGGGTTTTGTTGTTGCTTTAGCCAGCATCTTGTTATGTCCCAGGCTAACATGGAACTTACTATATAGATCAGGCTGGCCCCTAAATTGTGGTGATCTTCTTGCCTTCAAGAGTGCTGGGGTTAAAGGTGTACACTGCCACTCCCAGCTGGGTCAAGGGATTTGAGAGCAGTATTTGCCCTGTGGAGCTGGTCTAGGTTAGGGACATTTTAGGATAGATGCTGGGGAGTCTGTTCAGTCAGGATGGGTGTGCTGAGTTTAGGAGATTCCTCCCTTGGTTCAAAATGCCGACTTTGGATTAGTGAAAGAGTGTTTGGCTGAGTGTGAATTCCTGCTGTTTGTCTTCTCAGTGCTGTGAAACCAGTCAGTCAGGGAAAGGAAGAGGGACAGCAGATGAGGCCACTGTTGTAGAGAGAGGATGCTGGGGAAGGCCTCATTGAGGAAGTGGCATTGGAGCAGGCACCTGGGTGAGTAAGAGAGCAGCCAACAGAACAAACCAGCAAAGCCTGGAGGCGGACATACTTAGATGAGCTCCTGGCAGCCCAGGGAGCTAGGATGTTGCAGCTAGTAAGTAAGAGAGCAGAAGGGATTTGGTGCAGAGGTGGGTGGACAGGGTTGGGGTAGGGTAGACCTCTGAGGGTACTGGCAAGGCTGAAGAGTTTGACCTTTGCTCTCCAAGCGTGACCCGAGAGTTTCTCAGCAGTAATGGTTTCCAGCTTTGAATTGAGGGGAGCTTGAAGGAGTGGGTGATGTGTGGAAATGAGAGTGGAGGCAGGGAGCTCTGCGAGGGCCCGATTGGGGGAATTTGGGGGTCAGGAGTTGGGAGCTGGTCTGATAGAAGCTGAAGGTTGAGCCAACTGAACTTGCTACAGAGCAGGAGGTGGGGAGTATAAGACAAAAGAATCACAGCTGACTCAGGTAGTTGGCCTCAGTACCCAGGAACCATCACTGACCGACTAGGGTGGAAGAAAGGAGATCTTACAGGGTGTGAGATTCTAGTTTAGGACATGTTTGGTTCCAGGGGCCCCTAGATACTCAAGAAGAAACTTTGAACTGATAGGTGGGCATGATGAGCTGGGCTCTCAGGAAAGTCTGCCACAATCTCATACCTGCTAGGCATAGAGCTGTGAATATAGTAAGGGCTGGGGGCAGAACTGAAAGGGATTTTTTTTTCTGGTTTGTATTTCTTTTTTGAAAAATGCCTTTAAAAAATACATTAGTGGTGCTGGACACAGTAGCTCACACCTGTAATCCTTGTTAGTCCAAAGGCAGAAGAATCACAAGTTTGAGTCTAGGCAGTGAAGAGAAACCCTGTTTAAGTAAGTAAATAAATTAATAAATAAATAAAATATTAATAACTGGTGGCAATGGGAGTCAGTGAGATGACTCCCTGGGTAAGAGTAGTTGCTGGCAAGCCTGACAACCTGAGTTTGATGCCCAAATAATGAAGAAAAGAGAACCAACTCTTTCAGGTTGTCCTCTGACCACACACTTACTGTGGCATACACACACATACACTATGTGTGCACGTGGTACACAGACATACTCGCAGGCAAGACACGTATACATATACCACTCTATTAGAGGACCCAAATTCAATTTCCAGCACCCACATCAGGCACTCACAACGACTTGTAAGTCATGCTCCAGGGGACCTGGCACCCTTTTATGACTCCACAGGCATTGCACTCATGTGCATACACTCCCTCACACCACACACACATGATTACAAGTAAAATCAATCTTTAAAAGGGTTAGAGACTTGTCTTAGTTAGTGTTCTATTGCTGTGAAGAGATGCCATGATCAAGGCAACTCCTATAAAAGAAAGCATTTAACTGGTGCTTGCTTACAGTTTCAGAGAATTAGTTCATTTTTATCATGGCGAGGGGCATGGCAACATGCAAGCAGATAGGCAGGCGTGGTGTTGGAGAACTGTCTGGGAGCTAAATCCTGATCTACAGGCTGTAGGGAGGGGGAGCTGGGACTGAGAGTGTCCTGGACTTTTGAAATTCAAAGTCCACCTCCAGTGGCACAACTGCACCACCAAGGCCACACCTCCTAGTCCCTCCCAACGGTCCACCACTGAGAACCAAGAATTTAAATATATGAGCCTATGGGGTAGTCTCATTCAAACCACCACAGGACCACAGGGGCTGAGAATATAGCTGAATAACTGAACCCTTGATTAGAAAGCCCTGGGTTTGCTTGCCAGCACTGCAAAACAAATAAATGGGGGCATATCAGTTTGCTATTATTTAAGTAGTCCATATTCATTCTTTAAAAAGAAAAATCTTAGGAAGCACAGGTAAGCAAAAAAAAGCAAAAATTAGTTCATTTTTGCCACCATTGGCACATATGTAAAAGGTGTCTCTTTTTAAAACATCAGGATCACATGACCCTTGAGGTTTTGTAATCTGCTTTTTTGGCATAGACTATTGTGGATAATTGATGCCTGTGTAACTATTGAAGTGGCAAGAAAAAAAGAGGAAAGGAATTCTGGAAGTGCTCAACAGAGAACTGCGAATACCCACGACTGCTGAGGTCTTAGGGAGCAGTGAAAGGCACTGGAGGAATTGGGCTAGAGTGAGGGCCATGGTGTTCCCACTGCAGCCCTGCCCGTACCAACTCTGTGTCAGCTGCAGCTCCCGTTACAGGGAGCCTGGCTGCTGCTGGACCTGTGGTTAGTGACTGAATCTGAGCAGTGGAGGATATACTTCCCTCTCCACTTGCCCTGTGTCTTTGCTGACTCAGCTCTGGGCTGGAACTGGCCACAGAGGCCTCCATCTCATTCATCTGAAGCCCTCACCGACAGCTGCTTCTTGCCTCCTTGATCCAGGGGCATTTCCTGTGGCACCAGATCCTGCCCTTCAGGTAAGTGGGCCAGACCCTACTCTCAATTACCCAACAGCCAAGATTAGAGAAGGAGGCTCATTAGAAGAGGTCAGTAGTTTTCTTAGGAGTACACACATTTTCTTTCTCTTGCTCTCTCTCACACACGTGCACATGCGCATGCATGTGCACACACACACATACACACACAAAGTGTGCACGCATGCTGGAACATAAATAAAGATAAACGGAAAGAGATTTGGGCTGGGCATGGTGTTGCACACTGGTAATCCTAGAACTAGGAAGGCTGAGACAGGAGAGAGAGTTCAAAGCTAGCCTGGACTACATAACCAGACTCTATAAGAACGAGCAGCCCCTGGGGCACAGACAGGAAGGCAGGCTCCGGAAGGGGAGTAGCAGAGGTTCTGGGGAACAGATGAGTGTGCGTAGGGCTGAAGGTGTGCAGAGGCTCTGATGGTGAAGGCATCAATAGAGCTCTGAGGACGCATGCATGGAAAGGCTGGCTGGTCAGTGCACTGCGATGTGTTTCCAGGGAACAAGTGCATTCCTTCCGGTGTTTGCTAGGACAGGGGCATGCTTAGCACACCTCCTTCCAAAGAGCCTACACTCCCCTCCCTATACCTGCAGCCCTCCTGTGCGTGTCCATGCCTCAAGGCACCTGATTGTGGACTCTCCCCACTTCCTCTCTTCTGAGGGACTCCCAGCTCCAATCTCGGGTAAGCCCTGGAAATACTCAGCAACCTTGGTGACCCCCTTTCCTGCTGTAAGCCGCTGTTTCTTCATATGCAACCGACAACAAGGAAAGTGTTGGATGAGTTACATTCTAGAATGTTCCTTTCTAGCTCCTCACTACTGGATCCCCCTTTTCCTTTCCTTCATCCCTGTGTTGCTGCTTCCATGTCATCTCTGTCCCCTTTTTATTTGTGGTATGTGTGTCTGGTTGCGGGTGAGAGTGTCTGTGGAGGCCAAAGGAGGACATCGTGTGCCCTGTGATATCATTCTCTGCCTTGTTCCCTTGAGACAGGGTCCTTTAGTGACCTCGAAGCTCACTGTTTCCACGGAACTGACTAGCCCGTGAGCTGCTGCGATCTGCCTGTCTCTGATCCCAGCACTAGGGTTATAGACACATGTGGTCATGCCCAGCCTTTTCACGTGTGTATTTGGGATTCAGACAGGGGGACTTAAGCTCATGCAGCAAATGCTCTCATTGCTGAGCCACCTCCTCAGCCCCTCTCTTCTCCTGCTGACTCACTATGAATTCCAGAAAAACACGGAGGCAGAGCAGCTGTCCCTATTCTTCAGTTGAGGCCACAGCTTCTGAGCTCTGGTGACCTCTGGAACACTTTACTTGGGCCTTAAAATGGAGCCAAGGCCAGTGGGTGGCTGAGGCCGGGAAACGCTGAGCCTCCGTGTTCTCTTGCTAGCCCAGACAAAACTGGGAGGCCTCCTCTCTGAATCCCAGTTCCACCAGGGTCCTCTGGAGAGGGCTTGGGAGATATCTGTGCTTAATGACTCTGCTTCAGGTTCTGTTTTCCGAAGAATTCTACCTGAATAGTGAGCCTGCCCGGGGACCCTCAGTCATCCTATTCCCCCAGCCATCTAACCTTCCCTGCCGTGCTCCAATTGCAGATTTTTGCTAGTCTTCAGCTGTCTGGTGCTGTCCGTGCTGTCCACTATCCAGGAGCACCAGGAACTTGCCAACGAGTGTCTCCTCATCTTGGTGAGTGCTGGGAGTCCCCTGTGGCATCTCTTCCAAGGCAGAGCATCTCCTGGCCCGAGGAGAGAGGCTTCCTAGAGACTGTGGTCAGAGAGCAGACTGCTGCTCCTCTCTGGCTCATTCCTGGCTTGATAGCTGGTGCAGGGAGATGGCCTGTGCTGTGTGAAGTCTGAGGATGAGCCCAGAATAGACTAGGTGAGTAGACTCCACTCTTGTACCAGAACAGAAGCAAACCTTACCCTGTTAAACAAAATACAGCAATAGAAGGAAGGCCTTCCACCAACAGAGAGTCTCTCTTGACGGCCCTCAACCAGGGCTGAGAGTCTAGAATGGCCGGAAGACTCAGGGCAGGGAGAAGAAAAAACCCAGGCTTCTTATGGAGCTAGACACTTGTGTATGGGGGCAGACTTGGGCTTCTATTCTCCCTGGAGGACAAAGAGGAGGTCACCTCCCTTCTGGAATTCTCTCAAATCTTTCCAGGTATAAGAGGAACCTAACCAGGTGCCAATGTTCCTAACCCAGGGTTGGGCTTTGATCTGGGTCCTGGTCCCCCACAGGAATTCGTGATGATTGTGGTCTTTGGCTTGGAATATATAATCCGCGTCTGGTCGGCTGGCTGCTGTTGCCGCTACAGAGGATGGCAGGGCCGCTTCCGCTTCGCCAGGAAACCTTTCTGTGTCATCGGTACGAGCCTTTCCTATCCTGCCCCACCCCAAGCCTCAGGGAGGTTTGATCTCATCCTCGACCCCATCCTGGCTCCTCATGAATTTAGTGGACCCTCTCAATATGCAACCCCACCCACAACAGTCCCAGGAGTCCCAGACCCCAGGTCTTAACCCGAGGTGGGCTGGTGACTTCGACACCTCTGCCCTGCAGACTTCATCGTGTTTGTGGCCTCGGTGGCGGTGATCGCTGCGGGCACACAGGGCAACATCTTTGCCACGTCCGCGTTGCGCAGTATGCGCTTTCTGCAGATCCTGCGCATGGTGCGTATGGACCGCCGCGGTGGCACCTGGAAGCTGCTGGGCTCGGTGGTCTACGCGCATAGTAAGGTGAGGCTGGGGAAAGATGGGGAGAATGAAGCTCCTGGAAAGTGTCCGAGGTGCAAGCAAGAGGCGGAGCTGGGGCGGGGCCAACGCTGGGCAAATGGGGACTGGAGCCAGGCCCAGGCGGCCTAGGCAAGGACTGATGGGAGCTAGGCCTACACTGGGGCAAGAACTATTAGGGCTTGGCCTATCTGAGGGAAGGGGCTGGAGCTGAGCAGGGGTGGGTAAGTGACCCGAGGAGGGGGCGGGGCCTACATTGGGGAGCGGGCTCAAGGCGGCTGGAGCCAGCGGGGGCATGGGGGCATCATTTAAGGTAGGGCCTGAGAGGTAGGGCTTAAGGGTTACATCTGCAAGCCCCTTGGTTTGGAGAGGTCTGCCCCCGATGGAATGGGGAACTGGGTAGGCCCTAAAGTGTGAAGCTGGGAAGGGATCCTAAGGGTTGAAGCCTGAAAAGATTAAGGACAGGCCTGAGGTCTGGCTCTGGGGTTTTCTGAGAAGGCCAGGCAGGGGCTCCTTCCTTGAAGAAGGGGGCAACTGGAGAAGTATGTGTATCCTTATCCCCTGACTGGCAGGCACCCCTCCTCCTTCCCTCAGGAGCTGATCACCGCCTGGTACATCGGGTTCCTGGTGCTCATCTTCGCCTCTTTCCTCGTCTACCTGGCTGAGAAGGACGCCAACTCCGACTTCTCCTCCTATGCTGACTCGCTCTGGTGGGGGACGGTGCGTGAGGGTCTGTGCAGGTCCGCCCTTCCCCCTAGGAACTTCCCAGGACGCTTCCTAGGTTCTGTCCCCTTACAACGGAGCCCCAACTCAAGCTTAGGTTGGGGCTCCTGAGACCAGTCCCTATGCTAGCCCCTACTGCTCTCTCGGACCTGTTTGCGCCCCCACATCCAGCCCTTCACTCAGTCCTCGTGACTTGTACTGCTCTTCTTTAACTAGCATGAGAACCCATCTGTACCACTCCAGTCTCCCTGAGAAGTCCTTCAGATCAGTCCCCAGGGGCCACTAGAGGAGTTTGTTGGGGAAGTCCTTGTCTTGTCATCGGTTTTCTTCTTGTACTTGCTGTGCCTTCAAGTCCTTGTGGCTGACCCCCATGCCCAGTCCTATGGGTAACCTGTTTGTATCTCCAGATTACACTGACGACCATTGGCTATGGGGACAAGACACCACATACATGGCTGGGCAGGGTTCTGGCTGCCGGCTTCGCCTTACTGGGCATCTCCTTCTTTGCCCTGCCTGCCGTGAGTTCCTGCTGGTGGGTGAGGGAGGCTGGGGCCAAGACCTGACAAGCCTATCCTAAGTTTGTCTTGGGCAACCTGGGGTGCCTCAGATGGGGCAGGTATGGGAACATTCTAGTATGCTCTTGTCCTCCCCCTACACTGCCTGCAACCATGCCCTATCTCCGTAGGGCATCCTGGGCTCTGGCTTTGCCCTGAAGGTCCAGGAGCAGCATAGGCAGAAGCACTTTGAGAAGCGGAGGATGCCAGCAGCCAACCTCATCCAGGTACATGATGCTTAGGAGGCCCCGTGCTTGTCAGCCCTGTGCACTGATCCATGTGTCCCAATTTAAAAACTACAGCTCTACTTCAAAGCTCAGAGAGGGACATGACCTGGGGGGGTGTTTTAGTTAGGGTTTCTATTGCTGTGAAGAGACATCAAGACCACTGCAACTCTTATAAAGGAAAAACATTTCATTGGGGTGGCTCCCTTACAGTTTCAGAGGTTCAGTCCATTATCATCATGATGGGGAGCATGGTGGCATGCAGGCGGACAGTAGCTCAGAGCCCTACATCTTGCAGGCAACAGGAAGGACTCCCTGGGTGGTACCCTGAGCATAGGAAACATCAAAGCCCCCCTCACAGCGATACACTTCCTCCAACAAGGCTATACCCAGTCCAACAAAGCTACACCTCCTAATAGTGCCACTCCCTGTGAGATTATGGGGGCCAATTATATTCAAATTACCACAGAAAGGTGTCACATGCCATATTGTGGACAGAGCTGGGATGCTGACTATGTTGTCAGTAATGTTCCCTTGCAGCAAATAACGGGTTTCAAACTCCCTAAAGCCACCCTGTTGTCAACTGCAGCCATGACCAGGGATGGGGAGAGCCTGGACCAGAGACTCCCATATCCTATTGCAGATCTAACTCTGCCATCTTGAAACTGGGTAGTTGTCTGTCAGCCTGCTCCACTCCTGGCACCGTGATACACTCACTGTGCCCTCAGGAAGTCATACAATAAGGAGATGATCCAAAGTTGGACTTTCAGAATTGCCAGCATTTAATGGGCAGGTGAGAGGGGAATAGAGGAGGAGTGGCCAGAGACGGGAGCAGGTATAGGAAGCCAGGGGCATGTGATCTCAGCTTCCCTCAGTGTGATGGACACAATCGGAGTGGACTCCGATCTGTAAGCCTTTTGCTACCTTGGCCTCTCTCCAGCATAGGGGTGCGCGGGAGAACTCCTGTAGGAAGTAGTTGAGGAGTCCTGACACAGCACGCCGCTGCCTGCTCCCCAGCACACCAACCTCTGACCTCCAAACCCCAGCCTGACTCGGCCCCTCCTTATCTCTCCTTCCCAGGGTAGAGCCCCTTCTCTCCCTTCCCGCTATCTCCAATGACAAGCCCAGCCTTTTCTTCTTAACATCCCTTAGGACACAGTGGCCACTGTCCTCTCAGGGTTGGCCTCCCGAGGGGCATTGTAGGGGCAGGCAATTGGCACGGTCCCTGCTGAGAGACAGCTGGTATTGTGGTACCCATAATTAATGAGAGCTCTGGCAGCTGCTCCCCAGCCCATGCCAGGGACCCAGGCAAGCAGGAAGTAAAAATATTTCTGTCTTCGGAAGGCGCCAGGCTGGTGAGGTCACTTGTGGCAACTCCTTAAGGACAGAGGCACCCAGAGGAGGGGAGGCATCCGGGGCTGCCCCAATTCTGCTTTGTCCTGTCTAACAATCTCTGTATCTTCCTATCATGGTGGATCAATCCATTCACAGTCCTTCCCAGACCCTTTCTCCCTGGATGGAGAGAGACAGTTTTTCCTCTCGCCGTAGAAAACTACCTCTGACCGTAGTTCCTTCTGCTGCAGAGTCTGTGACTGCTGCAGAGTTTGTAGGCAATAATCTTTTCTGTTCTCCCTCAGGCCCTAGTAGTCCCATGGTAGCAGTAGGCGGCTGATGAAAATACAGCGTAGTCGCTATTTGTAAAGCCATTCACTTAGTCAACATTCCCTCCCCAGACATTTGCAGAACCACCTGTGTGTGCCAGATACTGTACTTGGCACTGAGAATGCAGTGGGGCCCAAGATGTAGCTTATGAAGAAAGACACTAACCAGACTCCGCGAATGTGTACTTAGCTAAGGGAGCTAGCGGGAGGGGCTTCACGGACCCTGGCCTTAAGTGCCAGGCGCTGAACTTGGCATTGGCTACGCATCTGTCCCTTCATCCTCACAACACTGTTAGGGCAGCAATGGTCAGTCTGTTCTGCTTGGAAGAACAGATTAGAAGTCCATGTCTGCCTGACCACAGACCCCAGCTCTGTCCCAGTGTTTGTAGGCCCCTGGCTCTGGTGCCGATTTACTGGGTCACCTTGAGGAAGTCATGGTTTCTTGGCTGGTGGCTACGGAATTAGACTTGGCCTCTGGTCCCAGTATTACTCTCAGCTGGCCTGGGACCGGGTTCCCTCCGGGGCAGAGGGTTGGTGGTTGGCTAAGGACTTTTATGACATGCTATTCTCCCCTTGCCTCCAGGCTGCATGGCGCCTGTACTCCACGGACACAAGCAGGGCCTACTTGACAGCCACCTGGTACTACTATGACAGTATCCTCCCATCCTTCAGGTAGGTGCTGCTAGAGTGGGAGTGGGAGTGGGTAGGGGCTGACATTAATGCCCCTTGAGAAGATGCCCTCAGGGTTGAGAGAGGAGATTGCTCCAGCAGAGAACTTGGGGCTGGCGCTTCAGGTGCTGCATAACATGGAGCCTGGTTGGTCTTTTCTTCAGCTCTTCTGTGTCCACTGGGCTCAGGGTGTGGGTGCAGCTTTGCCTCTGAAGCTGAGCCCCACACACAGAGTGCTGGCAATCTACATGTTCACCAATAGGTGATGCCACCTAGGGAAGCAGCAGCCAGCCCATCTCTCCTCAGTCCTGAGTGGGCACACAGTAGCTTGTACCAACCAATGTATCGCTGGTTAGAGACGGTGCTATGGCAGAAACGTGTGCCTGCCCCAGAGCCCCTGTGTGTGACTGTGTGATCCCTGTTACTCTTCAGGGCAGCAACCTCTGAGGCCAGCAATGGGTCTGTTCTGCTGGCCCGGGCTGGGCTCAGACTGAATGGGGGTGGCTTCATGCCGGAGGTTATTAATAGCATCATCAAGGTGCGTGGAGCCAGGTGCCTGGCCAGGCCCTGGGGCAGGAATGAAGACTGCAGAGCCGGCTTGGTTGGCTCAGTCCCACGGGCAGGGTGGCATGGACTGCGTGCTAGTCTGGGCTGCTGTGCTCAGCGCTTCTCTCCACCGTTTTTACCTCATTAGTTATCCTCCAGCAGCTGTTGCGTGATCCCACTCACCCGCACCTGGCCCCCCTCACTCCCTCCCTGTCCCACAGGCTTCCCAGGGGAAGAGTAGGAGGTAGGGGTGGGGAAGGGGGCTCCCCACCTCACTCCTCCCTCTCTCCATCTCCATACCTGGCAGAGGCAGAGCTAGAGGCTGGATTTGAAGCAGCCCCTTTGGGGAGGAGGAAGATGTTCTAGGGGATCAAGGCCAAATGAGAGCAGGAGCAGGGACTGGTGCTTAGAAATTGCCGTGGAAGTGTGGGAACACTCTGGGTGGGGTAGCCTGGGTTTCCTGGTGAGAGGAACAGGCTGGCCTGAAGATTTGGGCTCCGTTGGAAAGGCAGGTGAGGGCTGAGGGGCGGCTACCTTCCTGGTTATGGCAATAGGAAATAGCCTGGAGTGTGAGTGGATACCCAGCCCCATCCCATCTCCAGGAACTTCGTGGTAGAAGGAACAGCACAGGGCAGAGAAGAGGAGCTGGCCACCCTATGAAATCTGTCTTCAGCTCTGGTCTCCTCCCAAGTCAGGCTGGGAGACTAAGGATTTCAGAGCTGCCGATGGCCCCTTGGTAGGCACAGCTCTGCGAAGAGGAGCAGAGTCAGCTGGACTCAACTCCCTCTTCCTGTGGATGAACCCACACAACCATGCCTAGATTCCTTCCCATTTCCCAGAAACTTCTGCAGAGGGGAAGAAGGCTAGCTTCCTCACCCCGCCTGTTCTGGCCTGGGGTATTTGTGAGCACCCTTAGAGGGTGGCTCAAGACTTGGCAGGATCAGTAGCCCTGAGCCCATTGGGTGAGGTGGGTGGTGTCCCCAAAGCCCTGCCTGTAGCTGATGGCGCCCTCTCCTGCAGAGAGCTGGCCCTCTTGTTTGAGCACGTACAACGGGCCCGCAATGGGGGCCTACGGCCCCTGGAGGTGAGGCGGGCGCCAGTACCTGATGGAGCGCCCTCTCGCTACCCGCCCGTTGCCACCTGCCACCGGCCGGGCAGCACCTCCTTCTGCCCTGGGGAAAGGTAGGGGCCCCCAGAGGCCACCACCTCCTCTTGCTTCTTCTCTTCCTTTTCCATTTTCTGTCTCACCCTCTCTCAGACCTCCTCCAGCCAGCACATAGGTGTATGGACCTGTTTGGGGGAAATCTCTGGCATTGTTGTGAGACCTGGTAGTTGTCATCAGATGGCCACAGGTACAGACTGAGGGTCCTCTCTAGAGAGGCCACACTGGACTTACCTTTCCGTTCTCTGGGTCTCCCAGGGTCTGAGAGGGAGAGCTGTCTGCACCATTCTCTCCTGTCACCTCCACTGTTCATACCGTTGTCCTCTTTCTCTCTCTGTTTCCACATCCCACCCCACCCCCCACCACTCTTCCATCCCTGCACCCCCATCCCTCCCGGGAAGCTGGAGAGAGGAGGAGGCCGCTGGCCCCAAGTGCTTACGGCTCAGGTAATGGAGGGCGCTTTTCTGTTCTGGGGTGTGAGGGCAGGGCTCCCCTCCCCCGGCATGCGGGAAGCCGATGCCTGCTGGAAGAGAACTCTGTGACTAAGACTGCCACAGGACCTGCGTAAAACTCCACCAGTGACTAACATGCTTATCTCTGCAGCTCTTTTCTGCAGCTTCGCTAGAGCAGGGGGGTTCCTCCCCCCACTGGGGCTCTCTCCTTCTGTTCTGAGATACTCTTTGCTTCCCCCAACCTCTCTCCCAACTTGACCTGGAGCTTTTGCCTGTCGAAAGAAGAATCAAGACAGAACGACACTTGCTTCGTCTACATGTTCCTAACTGGAGGAATCCCAGGCACTTTAGGATAATGGAAGCCCCTCCTTATGTCTTAGGGAAAAAGTGATTGCTTCTGTGAGAGTTTAGCTTTGAGGTCAAGGGTCAGTTCGGTTCTGTCATGCTCTCCCTCGCTTTCCCATCTTTTTCCTTTGCCTCATCCTACACATCATCCTTGAACTAGCCAGGTGGACATCTGTTCCTCGAGTCTGTGCTATCATTAAGGCCAAGTCCAACATTAACAGCCAGGGAAGAGGCAAGTCCCTCCACATTCAGAGAGCTCACCTCTCTTGTGTGCTCGGAGAACGGCATCAAGTAACTCTGCTCTGGGCAAAACGTTGGCACTAGTCAGGGGTCAGAGTTGTGTCCAACCCGCATATACTTACAGGCTGCTCAGGGGTTCGGGGTTCTCTGTTTGGGGCTGAAGGGGCTTGGAGAATGGATTGATGGGTATGGGAGAGCCTTTTCCCTGCTTTCAGTGAGGGCTCTTACTGGTCGAGTGCTAAGCAGGTCTGGAACTTCAGGGAGAGGAACGATTGGCCACGCTAGACCGGGAGCTCCCTCTAAGAGAAGCCCATGGCACAACCTGACTTGGGTTCTCCATCACTGCCTGCAGGTCCTGTGCCTGCCAAACCACAGCTTATAGCCAGAAACTTATAAGGTTTGGCGTTCTGGCAACTCTGAGTGGGACCAAATATGGACTCTGAGCTTCCAATTCATTCTTGTCTCCCTTCACCTGAATTAGAAGCCACTAGGAATGGATGGGGGCTTGGACCCTGTGCCCCTTCGTGATTCTGGATCCTTGAGTCCTCAGAGGCCTGGGGACAGACGAACGCTGAAAGCCTGGCATTATTAACACTGTGTCTGTCTGCTCTGGAGTATCCGTGTCTGTGTGTCTGACGGTGGAATGATTCAGGAACCTGGGGCAGGGGCATTGAGCTGTGGCTTTTATACCAGACTCAAGCCAAGTGGCCATGTCCTTAATCTTGGCTATCTTGACCCTAGGAAATGGGGAGTAACTCTTGCTAGGATACTCCCAAACATATATGTGTACATACATATGTGTACACACACATGTGTATACTGCTACCTCCCACTCCCACCCTGGTTTGGACACATGGAGCTTGGGGATTGCCCACACTGAGCATGTTTTCAGGAAGTGGAGCTCCAAGGAGCAGGACTTCCTGGGAATGGCATTCCCAAGGCCAGGCCCTCCCTTTGAGGGTTATGGGATGTGTTCTAAAAGTCTGACTGCCTGTGTCCACATCCCATGGAGCATGCATTCAAAATGCAAAGGACAGGACTTCTCCATCTCGTGGACGCAGTCACTGGAGAAGGGGCCCTGCAGGCTCGGCATACCCCCAAGGGCTCGTATGCAGAGCCTGAGCACCTCTGCATCCTGGGGCTGGGCCTGGAGGGTGACTTGAGTGGGGATCCTTCTCTCCCTCCAGCCACAGGAGACCAGCCCCGTCCTGGCAGCACTCCACGCTCAATCCACCTGTCTCTTTGTCACTAACCTCTGTTCGTGTCTTGTTCTCAACTTTTCAGCCAGATGTTTAGTAATAAGCGGAGTTTCTTTCGGATCCACGCCAGCTGGAGACCGAGGTACCCCCTCATCTGCTCCTCCTGTCCCCTTTCCTCCTTGCTCCCCCCGCTTTAGGGGTTGGAGAGGACAGGATGGGCCAAGGACAAGGTGCATGTGCCTGCCGCCTGCAATCTGCCTTGGGGCCCTAAGCCCCCTTGCCTTCCTGGGGATGTTGAGGGCATGGGCCCGGTGTCAGAAGGGACACTCTCAGGAGCTTTGAGGATATGCTGGCTGTGCTGCTGACTCCCATGTTATCTTGGCCAAATTGCTTTTCTTTTTTGGACCTGTTTCCCTTCTGTGGAATGGGCAAGTAGAACTAGAGGCTCTCTGAGGGTCCTTCCCACTCTGACCTGTGCCAACCTTGGGATTGGCTCCCTGGCTCTCCACCACCTACCTGGGAAGCCCACCGGTACCTGAAGGGACTGTGCCCAGCACCTCCGTCACTAATTGCATCCGACTCTTTCAGCTACATCACAACCACATTTGTGGTACTTGCCCCATGCCAGGCCCTGCTCTGTGCATTGGGGAAATGGTGATGAATAAAACATGGTCCCCAGAGAGCTGCAAAGAGTAATCGTGGTTCAGTGCATTGAGTACAGTACAGGAGGGAAGCAGAGGGGCTGAGAAGCTGAGGTCAGACATTTAGCCGAGAAGCAGCCCTGAAAGAAGTGGCTGGAGGGGGAGGATACTCAGGCCAGGGAGCTGCAGAGATCAAGCTTGGAAGTGAAAGAGAAAGTGCAGCAGTGGGAGATGAGCCTGCTGCCCAGTATGGCCTGATCTGAGAGCGGCCACTGGAGCCACTCTGGGACAGGACAGGATCATAACACAAAGCCCAGTATGAGTCGCATTCTGTTGGCATTCTGGTGGCCTAGGTTTGTGGAGCCTTGTGGTTGGAGACAGAGCCAGGGCCCCTACTGAGCTTTTGCTGAGAGGCAGCCATTCTTAGAGTAGTCATTTCAGGCCACCATCTAGCTCCAGTTTGCTAGCTGTGTGCCCTTGTGCACAACACCTAGCTTTCTATGCCTCAGTTTCCTTCCATGTAAAATATAGGTGCTAATGGGGTTTGCTTCTGCTAAAACTGACTGGCTCCTGTAAGTGTAAGGTGGCCTCATTCACTTTAGTGCATTTGCGAGTTTAAGAGGGTCTTCGGGGTGTGGCTCAGTTGGTAGAGTGCTTGCCTAGTATGCATGAGTTTGCTTCATGGTGCTGCATTAACTGGATGCAGTAGTGCATGCTATAGTCACAGCACACAGGAGGTAGAGGCAGGAGGATCAGAAGTTCAAGGTTATCCTTGGCTACATATCAAGTTTCAGGCCAGACTGGGCTACACGAGAGAGCCCATCTCCTAAATAAATAAATAAATAAATAAATAAGGCCATACTTTTGAAAAGTGATTTGGAAGCTGAGAAGGATGTAGCTTTATGGCAGACCTCTCGAGTTCTCTTCCCAATCTTGACCAAAAAAAAAAAAATTCAAAAGCTTGGGAATATGTCTGTAGGAAATAGGGGCTCCTTGAGGGTGGCACTGAGGAGGCTGGGTTAGGTTTGCCTCTCCACAAGTGTAGGTTGGAGGTCAGGAAGAACCAAAGGTGGAGAGGCCAGTGATAAGGCCGCTGCCCCATAGTCTCTGAAGAGGGGCTATGTGGACAGCACAGGGATAGGTGTCTGCATTTCTCAGCCTGGACTGTGATGGCAGAATTCCCTGTGGCTGCGTTTTCAGGGCAGTTGGAGAGCAGCCAATGAAAGTTTACCCTCCCCCTTCCTCTCCGCCCACATCTTTCCACCTTCACACACCAGAATAACCACACACCCCCATCCTTCCAGGCACCAGCAGCCCCTCTCCCCTTTTCTCTACCTCAACACTGTTGACATTTTGAATCTGATGATTCTTTTGCTGGGGCCTCTGGCATGCGTCTTGGATGATGGAGAGAATTTCTGACTTCTGCCCAGGAGATGCCAGGAGAGCACCTTTACAGAGTGGTAGCCCACTGTGTCTCCATTGTCAGGCACAAGATCACCCCCAGCTGAGGACCACTGCCATAGTTCCCACACTAAACCCTTGTCCTGGGGAAAAGGCAGTCTCTAAAGTCAGAGAAAATGGATCCTGACCTTGCTCTTATTTTAGGCAACTCATTTCTCTCTTTCTGCACCTGTAATATAGGGATGACAAATTCAGGGCCCTACAAGGGGAGGCTTAGAGGCCTGAAAGCACCAAAGCCTGAACCCTGTGTGCTCTAAGGAGCCCAGGAGGAAAAGAGCTGCTGGTGCCTACCGTGTGCCAGGTTTCTTTCCATTTTCTTTGAGCTTTCAGGCTCCAGAGAGGCTGACGTGAGCTTTTTTCTGGTCCCTGCCCAAGGAGTTGGAATCCAGGGCTGCTCCGGGGGAAAACAGTGTCTTCTTGCATTCAAGAAGAGCCAAGACCTTTGACTGGCTGGAAAGTTACAGAATCCCTAAATCAGGCCAGAAACTCCCTCCACCATCATGGAATCAGAGCCAGAAAGGGATTTTGTAAGGCTCATAGTGCAAGCCTCAGCCCCCTTCCTCTGAGAGTCCCGCCAGGTGCAAGCATAACCTTATTGTACACTTCAGTAACAGGAAGGCCAAACTTCATCAGAACAGCAAGGAGCGATCTGGAGTTCCAGTCCTTGGACCGAAGCTCAAGGACTTCTCCAGTCTCCTTCCCTTCTCTTCCCCATTGGAGGAGCAGAGGACAGGGTGCTCTTGCATGGCCTGGGTGGGTGTGGGTGCTTGCCAGCATGAGGAGAGCCCACAGGAATGGGTCTGCAGAGGCAAGTTTGAGAAAGCCACACTCAAACTTCTCTTGGAGTCTTTGGGGTGTGTCAAAGAGATTCCAGGAATGTGAAGAACATGATTGGATCCCTTCTGATAGCTCCAGACTCCCAACTTGTGACGTATAACCTCTTCCCCTAGGGCAGGTTCCCCACAGGCTGACCCCACATCTGGGCCACCTTCACCAAGGTAGCTCTGGTTTGGCCCACTCCCCCACCTCACCACCCTGGCTCTGCTCTCTGCTCCATGCCTTCGTCATGGAGGCCCTGCCTCCCACCTAATACGGAAACCAGAGTCTGTCATCTGCTCAGCCCTTGATCTGAAAGCCCCCAGGCAGGTGCTAGGACCACCTTGTCACTTCTGCCCCCTCTCAAGCTTTGTCTGAACCTGGCTGGTGTTTTTCTGTGCTACGGCTCTAGACACTTGGAGTGGGGACCTCTGGACCTGTCAGCAAGGGTTCTCCAGCAGGGGAAATGGTGATACTATTTCAGGGTGTGGGATGAAGGATGTTTGCTGAGGTCTTACCAACAGCATAGCATGGTTCTTGAAACTCTTGGACACAGAGTTACTCTACCAGGTATTGGTTAACTGGGGCCTGTCTGAGGGAAATGGAGGCCTCCTTCTGTTTGTCATCCAAGGTTTGGGGATGTGATGGGAAGCTGGGTGCAGAAAGAGCAGGGAGAACACACATCCTTACACACACATGTTCACAGGCACACAGGTGCGTAGGCAGAAAGGTGGGCCTTCCAGGCGTTCCAAGACCATGTGGATAGGACTTGGGGAACACAGACAAGGGAAACCACAGCAGAACAGGGTGCTACACACAAATCCTCACCAAGGGGACCAGTGCCTGGCATGTCCTGGACAATCACACCCTTAGCTGGCCATCATATCATGCAGCCACAGCTCCCCCACCGCTAAAAACACATGGAAATCTGGGATGAAGACCTGAGTTTGCAGTGTTTTATTTATGCAGCTGTGCCAGGTCCTAAAGCCGTGGCCTGGCCAGCATGGGATAAGATAGCTCCAGCAGTGCGAGGAGGGGGACATGTAAGTGGACACATGTATACACATGGTATATACACACGGGTGGCTGTGCAGCCAGGTACATGTTCACACACTTTCTCACTTCCACAAAGCTAACCCCTGTGTACAATGAGGCCCAAAGCCTCACTCTGTGTTCCTGACCAGGTGAGCTCCTCCTACAGTGTGTAGGTGCCCACGGGGTTTGCTACCTTCACCCTCCACCCACCTACCTGGGCTGGTCCTGGATCCTCTGTCCTCCTGTCTCTCACTTCCTTCCGGTTTCTCTCACTGCCTTCACTGTGACATCTGTCTCCTGTGTAACCCTTATCTGTCTGGGGATGGGAGTGGGGATGGGAAAGAGTGGGAGGTGGGGCTGGGGAGGGATACGTCCCCATCGACCTATCTGGCTTCCTGTAGGCACCAGGGCCCCCTTACCACACCCAAGGAAATAACTGGTGGGGAATTTAGACCCAATAGCCGTCCTCTAGATCAGCTAGGTCAGTTTTGACCCCACGTATCTGCTTCGGCGCCAGCTAACTTGACTCTTTCCCTGGCCTGCCCTGCTCCGCCAGCAGCCGGATGGGCATCAAAGACCGCATCCGAATGAGCAGCTCCCAGAAGCGGACAGGTCCCTCTAAACAGCACCTGGCACCTCCGCCAATACCCACCTCACCAAGCAGTGAGCAGGTGGGTGAGGCGTCCAGCCCCAGCAAGGTGCAGAAGAGCTGGAGCTTCAATGACCGCACCCGCTTCCGGGCTTCTCTAAGACTCAAGGCCCGCAGCTCTGCTGAGGGTAAGCCCTGGAGGTCAAGTGCACCTGCCAGAGGTGGCAGGGGTGGGGGAGACTGGCTCAGGTCGTCTGCTCTAGAAAATGAGCATCATAACTTCTCCACTATAACGCAGTCTCCAGACTGTAGGGTAATCGAATGCGAATCTAGAGAGGACATTTGGCCGTGATAAGAGCTCAGGATTGGAACCAGGCTTCCAAGAGTTGAATCCTGGCTCTGTCACTTATGTTTTTTAAATTAAATTATATTTTACTTATTTATTGTGTGTATGTGTCCATGTCTGTGCAAGTGGAAGTCAGAGGACAACCTGTGGGAGTTGATTCTCTCCCACATGGGTCCTGGGGATCAAACCTGGTCCTCAGTCTGCATGCTGTATCCATGGAGCCATCTCACTGGCCCTCCACTTATTTTGGATAAGTGACCTCATTGCTCTGGGTCCCATTTCCCTCATCTGTAAAACAGAGGCAATAGTAGTATCTATTCCAGAGAAAGATTCTGAGGAGGCCATCCTTGAAAGTGGAGCAGGAGAGTGGAATTCATAGAAGTGCCCCGCAGCCGCCAGCTCTCCAGGCTCTTTGGAAGGAGCCATAGCCCTGTGTGCAGCTGCCCACTGGACTGTCTCCATTGCTTCTGCTAGCTACGCCGTGTTCCTCCACTCTGTAGACATGAAAACGGAGACTCTCAGCATATGAGTGGGAGAGCGCTTATCCTGAAGTGAGGCTGGCCAGCAGTGCTCCCTGCTGTCACCTGTCCCCAGCCTGGCCTGCTGCCGCTGTGACAGAGGGTCTCTCATGGACCACTTATCCACTGTTAGAGGAAGATGGTCCCTTTGAGTTCTAGCTCTTCACTGGGACCTAGGCAAGAGGCGGCTCTGTTCTATGACTCAGTGTCCTCAACTGGAAAATGGGAGAGCTGTCTAGGGTCTCCTGACAGATCCTTCGCCCCTGCTGAATGTGCTGTAGGTTCTTAGTAGAGAAAGAAAGGGTAAATAGATCCAATGGAGGATGAAGATAGGATGCTGAGGAGGATGAGGGCAGGATGCTATGGAGGTGAGGACAGGATGCTATGGAGGTGAGGACGGGATGCTATGGAGATGAGGACAGGATGCTATGGGGGTGAGGACAGGATGCTCCTGTTTTTCTTGGAGGAAGAGATCAGCTCAAAGCCTCTCCCCGTGCTGTGCCAAGATGCTGAGTACTGAGGACTCAGCCTCTTCCTGGAAAGTTAAGGCACACCACAAACCAGTGGTTCTTTGGGAGGCTCTGACCCATGGAAGCCTACACATGGAGAGGCCTTTCCCTTCTGTGGTGAGGAAAGTACACCTTCCTGAAGCACAGGGTAGCAGCCTCTGAGAAGCTGTTTTCCCCTCCTTGCTTTAAGGGCCTTCCTTGTAGCAGATGTGGGCAGGGGAACTAGCTTGAGTTCCCTTCCACCCAGTCCCCTTGCTCCCACATGGAAGAAAAGACCGCACAAGACTCAGTGAAGAGCATTAGATAAATGCCTTTTCTCTGGGGCTTCCTGCCTTGCAAGGAGTAACACATGTCCTCCAAGACTGTGTGCATCACCTTTGTCCCAGGCTAGACCACATGTCCTCTAAAGCAGTTGCCACTCACCTGTCACCAGGCAGATGTCTGCCCTGCCCAGCCCTGGATGAGGCAAAAGGATGTGTAACACAGTTAGGGCAATGAGAGGCAGTAGCCAGTGAGGCACGAGCCTGGTCTGCCTTGAGCCTCAGGAAGTCCTCTTACTACTGCTAATGGAGAAGAGGCCTGGAAGCGCTTTCTTCCACCACCCCTCGACCCTCATGTGTCGTTCCTGTCTTTCTAGAGGGGCCCTCGGAGGAAGTAGCTGAGGAGAAGAGCTACCAGTGTGAGCTCACGGTGGATGATGTCATGCCTGCTGTGAAGACAGTCATCCGTTCTGTCAGGTGAGGCTGAAGCCCAAGGTGAGCAGCTCTCCCACCTGCCACCCATCACTGCTCCCCATCTGGGCCTGTCCTCCTTGCCAGGCCTGGCGTGGCTCCCGGGGTGCCAGCTGCTACCTGCCTGGAGTACAGGAGGTGTGGGCAGGGAGCATATGGCTTCCATCTCCGTTTGCTCCTACACAACACACAACATGTCTAGCGGGCCTGGCTCCGGTGGCCAGTGGCACAGCTGCCCGTCAGGGTCTCTGCTCTTACACATACTGTGTCCTCTCCAACATTCCAGTCAGCCTCTCTGCTTCTCTTTCCGCTTTCTCCTTCTCCCGCTGTGTAGCAGCCTTTCTCCTCTCTCCAGAGTGGTGCCACAGATGCCCGCTCTACACGTGTTTTTCTTCCTGTGTCTCAGTCCCAAGGTCCTTTTGTCTCTGTTTTACGAACTCTTTCTCCCTGGGTGTCTTGGCCTCTCTGTTTCTCCTAGGACATCCTCAAGAGCAGGGCTCTTCAAACTACATATGGAGAAACTGTCAGTGTGTCAGGGTCAGCTTTTAAAAATAATTGAAGCTGGGCGTAGCAGGAGTTCTCTGTTCCTAACACTTGGGAGGTAGAAGCAGGAAGATTGGGAATTCAAGGTCATCCTTGGCTACATCAACAATTTGAAGCTATCCTGGGCTACAAGAGCTCCTGCTTCAAAACTCAAAGAAAAAAAATATGAGACTGAATGTCTCATACTCAAGGGTGATTGTGCTGTTGGAATTGGTAGTTCAGTCTGTGTATGTATGTGTACTAGTTTGCAGGGTAATATGTGTTCTTTATGTAGGTCCTGGTCAAACAGTTTGAAAGCCATGATATATTGGTTGCTGTGATAATTAAGTACGAACTGGTCTCCTGTACCCTGTAGCCATGCCCAGTGTGGATCTGGCCCCAGCTTCCTGGCGAGGAGTCCTGGCTGGGTCTCCATTTCTAGCCTGCAACTGGGCTCTGGAGGCCATTGAAACTCAGCTCCCTTGACTCTGTTCCCTGGCTCACACACCTGCCCGCAGCCTCTTGTATTCCTTTTGAGATCAGCCAGCTGGATC
>LOJH01002154.1:22956-34427 GCA_001685095.1 Ellobius talpinus | reverse complement strand
ACACACACACACACACACACACACACACACACACACACACACACACACTATTTTTTTTAGACATAACTGATTTCTTTGGCAAAAGTAATAGAATCGTTTATTTTTGTTGCCTTGGAGAATCCGGTTAAGGGTCGTTCTGTGCATGGCTAACCATCCATCGCCAGAGCGCCTGCAGATCCTTGAGCACACTCGTTATAAACTCGTTATAAACAGTGTCATTTGTATGCAAACGTGGGCCGCCTGCCCTGGGGCTTTTAAGTCTGAAATCATTAGTGCAGAGGATCTTTTTAGATTTCCTAACAGAGTTTTCAGAAGTCGGCAGTCTTTTGTTATAGTACATCGTGTCCCAGGACAACGGTGCACATGCTCACATCTTAAGCCCGTAGTGGTCTAGCCTGGGAGGTTCCTGACACAACCCTCACTACATGTAACAATGAGGGCTGCAGAAACTTCATCTTAAGGCTTGTGGGTGTTTTCAGGCTGTGAGGCCCCAGGAAAGGCCCCTCTGCTGAGCTTTGAGTCTGCTATGTAACAGGAAGTTGATGTTTAAAAGGCCAGACATAAGTTACATGTTGTATCATACACCTGTTACCCCAGGAACTTGGGAGGCTGCTGCAGGAAGATTGCTAGTTTGAGGTCAACCTGGACTATATAGTAAGTTTGAGACTTTATCTTAAAGAGAAATAATAATTTAAAAAAAATAGAGTACCATAGGAAATGTGGTTAGTTTCCCCTCTATGATTATTTCCAAGAATATTTTAAACTTTGTGCTTCTATCATTTAAAAACATTCTTTGTTTTTTTTTAGTTTGTTTTAGTTTTTTTTTAGTTTTTTTTAGTTTAGTTTTGTTTTAGCTGTGTTTAGTTTGTTTGGGTTTTAGTTTTTTAGTTTGTTTTTGTTTGTTTGCTTGAGACCAGGTCTCGCTACATAGCCCTAGCTGTGTAAACCAGGCTGGCCTCAAACTCACAGAGATCTGCCAGCTTCTGCGTCCCCAGTGCTGACATTAAAAGCGTGTGCTGCCATGCCCAGCTTAAAAACGTGAATCAAGAACCCCTGTGTGTACCTCTTTCTCTAGCCCAGTGCCAGGAGCAGGCAGAACACTACAAGAAGGGATGTCCTGACTTCCTCCATGTGGGATTTTAGTATGATAGCAAACTTGGATCAGACATGGCAACCTGGCAGCCCATGGCTGAGGCCACTTTTTTATTTGTCCTGAAAGTTATTTTGCAAATGTTTAGATTACATGTCAATGTTTTCAAATCAAAAGAGTTCACATGAAAATAAGCAGGCTTAATCAGCCCCCCTCCACACACACAGTTGTACATGTCAACAGTTTGCGGAGCTAGTCTCAAAAGCCACAAGCCACAGTCAGCACTGCTCCCAAGGGTCCCACAGCTGTCATTGTAAGCTGATATCAGAGCCTATAAATCCATTCCTTAAACCCACATGGACTTTTCCTTCGAAGGCAAAATGGTGGCCACTGTGGTGAAGTCAGAGTTCTTGTGTGGTCGGCTTACTTTAGGCATACTTCAAGATGGCTCCCATTGTCCGCAGGCTTCCTGGAGTCTACCACCACAGGTGGTAAATAGCCTGGTACCCTGTCCAGTGGGGTGACCCCTTTAGGATATTGACCAAGATGATTGAGATTTCTCTTCTGTATCCGCTCCACCCTCATCACCTCCCAGTGTCTTTGCTCCACCTGGTTGGGTCCTGACTCTATAAACCTGCACATAGCCTGGACACACATTCATAATGCTGTAGATGTTTGTTGAGTCATTTTTGTAAAATGTAATGAAAGATATATTCTACACATACGTGATCTTGACATACATATTCTCCTGGCCACCAATATGGGGATGAGGGCTCTTCTCCACATTGGCTAACCTGGGTCTGAGAGTCAAGTTTTGATTCTCAGCAAACCTGATAGGTGATTTGGCAGTATTTTCTCTCTACCATCTCCTTATGGTTCATTTCGCTCCTACAGCATATTACGCTGTAGGATACGGCAGCATTTCCCGTCCAGCTGGTTCTGATCTGGTCAGTCCCAGGGTCCCTGCTGGCCCTAGCCTGAGAACAGCCTCCCTTCTCAGCATCCCAGGATCACTTGAGTTCATTGTTGCTTTGGCTATTTTGATAGTCTTTTCTCATTGGAAAAAAAATAAACAGCTTTATTTATTTATTTATTTATTTTTTGGACATGAGCCACACATCATCCAATTTATCCATTTAAAGTAGACGATTCAGTTTTTTTTAAGTCTATTCACAGCTGCCCAGCCTTCACCACAGCCAATTTCAAAACATTACGTCACCTCAGACAGGAACTTCTTGACTTGCTGCTCAGCCCCTTTCCTTCTCATCTGTGTAATGATGCACAGCAGAGTGCAGGGTTTCTGTACTAGAACCATCTTTTCTATAAGAGCCTTGAGTTCTGGAGGCTTGGAAGCTCCAGAATAGAGTCTGGCGTCTGGGGGGGTTCTCATGGAGGATCCCTTTCTGGCTTGGGCTCTGCCTTCGCACTGTGTCCTCTTGTGACAGATGGCTGAGGAGGGGCACAGCAAGCTCTGTGAAGTCTCCTCTTGGGAGGACTCTAATCCTATTGGATCAGGGCTCTGTCTTCATGACCTCAGTTATCCTTTATCATTTCCACACAGATCCTACCTCTAATACAGTCATGTTGGGAATTGGGGCTCCAGTGTGTGGTTTGGGGGTAAGGGGCAGAGCTCAATCTGTAGCACCAGCCCTGGAGCAACAAGTTAGGTACTTTTTGGCTTTATATACTGGACTATTTTGGACATTACATTGCAGAGAATTGTGGAGTTGGCCTGGTCAGGCTGCCTTGAGAGACACACATTGTAGTTTTTCAGGTTAGAGGTCATGACTCCTGGGGCACTGTGTGCCTTTCAGTTCCTGAGAAACCAAGGCATCCCCTTAGGCAGTGAGACAGTCAGGCCTCCTGTGTACCTTTGTGTTCCCTAAAAGTCAGCAAAGCATATAGAAGCTTGGCCGATGTTAATTAATCTCGTATACCCTGTATATCCTGCAAACGTCATTGCGTCCTGGCAGCTACAATTGAACTGATCCTGGCAACCACCATTATATTCCGTTTCTGATAAGGTAAAAAGTCTGATTGCTTGCAATAAACTTGACCCGGCTTGAGTCTTGCTGAGACCCCTCCAACCAGACTTGGTTTTAACTTCCACCGACCATATCAGGAGACCTTGGCTTGTTAAGTAAGCGCTGGTGCTTACGTCACATAAATTCCAGCATATGATAATTGCTTTGTGTCTGACTTCTTTCACTTAGCATGCTTTCCGATTCACTCATGCTGTGCTGCTCTATTCATTTTCCCGCTGACAGCTTCCAGCAGCATAGATCTACCATATTTTTTTTATTCATCCATCAATTGATGGAATTTAGCACATTTATTTTTTGGCCATTATTAATCAATCATGCCTTATGTACATTTGCATACAAGTTTTGTGGCTAACCTATGGTTTGAATTCTTTTTCCATTTCTAACTACACATTCTGGGTCATAAAGTAATTTTATTTCTTAGCTCAGGCCAGTGTAATGAAATACTGCAGAGTGCAGGGCTTATGTGCCAGAACCAAGTTCTGAAGGCATGGGAGCCCCGGGATAGAATCTGGAGTCTGGGGGATAGAGCTTCTTCAGAAACCTCCAAGCTGCTTTCCAAAGAGTCTCTGTATTATCACATGCCTGCCGGCTGCCAATGTCCAGTCCAAGCACATTCTTGCCAACGTGTGTGTTTTTTATTGTGCCTGTCCAGTGTGAGTTGCACTTTGTTGATGGCTAGTGGTGCTGAGTGTCTTCTCATGTGTCTAGTGAACATCTTTGAAAGAGGTTTATGGTTTGGTTTGGCTTTTCTTTTTTTGAGACAGTGTCTCATTGTGTAGCCCAAAGTGACTTCAAACTCTGTGCTGTGCCAGCTTCAGCTGGGATTACAGGCATGTGCTACTTCACCCAGCTTATCAGGGATGTTTTCTAATGAAAAAATTTATTTATTTTGTGTAGGGGTGTTATATGTATATACGTGTGCATGTGGGGGTATATGTGTATACGTGTTCATAAGTGTGCATGTGGGAGATGTATGTGTATACGTGTTCATGAGTGTGCATGTGGTGACCAGAGGTCAATGTCTAGTGTCTTCCTTGTTAATTTCTCACCTTATTTTTTAAATAATGTTTGGTTCTTTGGATGTTCCATACATTTATATAAGATCCATTGATCATATCAGCTCACCACTGCCTCCCCCAACTCCTCCTAGTGCCCTCACTCTGTGTCTCTCCCAGCTTCATGTCTTTTTTTTATTAATAGCCCCCTGAGTCCAATCTATGCTGCCCATATGCATATCCACTCCATTTTTTGCAACATGGTCTCCCACTCAATCTGGAGCTCTCCAGTTAGGCTAGGTGGTTGGCCAGCAAGCCAGGGACCGTCCTGTCTCCACCTCCCAAGTTCTGGGATTACAGGTGTTCACTGATTTATGTGTGTGCTAAGGATCAAACTCAGGTCCTCATGCTTGTGTGGCAAACATTTTACTGACTGAGCCATCTCTTCAGTCCCCTCATCAGGAATTTTATATGTTCTTTGAAAAATATCTATTCAACTTCTTTGACCATTCTTTAAATTGTTTATTTTTTGTCCCCTATTATGAGTCCCATGAGAAACTCATGCATTCTGGATATTGTACTCTTATCAGATATGTGATTTAAAAGCATTTCTCCCATTCTGTCTCCTTGCCAGTGTCCTTTGAAGAACAAATGTTTTTAATTTTGGTGAAATCTGTCCAGTGAATTTATTTTTTTTCTTCTGTTGCTCATTGTTTTGTGTCATATCTAAGAAACCATTGCCTAATCCAGAGTCTGAAGATTTATGTCTATACTTTCTTCTAAGAATTTTATAGTTTTAGCTTTTACATTTTGGTCTTTGATCCTCTGTGAGTTAATATTTATGTACACTGTGAGGTCATATGCTGTTTTTGAAAACAAGTTCAAGTGATAAATAACTAAGTTTTGAAAGATGTAGCTCTCTTTGATTTTAACTGAAGATTCTGTAAGACTTTTTCAATGTAGCCTTTAATGGAAAGAAAATAAACTTTGAGCCCTAATAAGGCTGATGTGGTCACAATGTACTTTAGAAAGTCGATGAGCTAAGAATCTCTAGAAAATACTTTTGAAATTTTGGTTTTTAAAGTTCAACTTCTTTCATTAAATATTTAACTTAATGAAACCGTGTTTTAATATATATTAAATATATTAAATAACTAATATTCTTACACACATTAAAACCATCTTTCCTTCCATAGTCTATGGCCTTGATTTAATACAGTGGTTCTCAGCCAGGGTAGTGCTCCCCTGCAGAAGACTCGGTAGTGTTTGGAGATGGTTTTTGGTGTCACAGGACTGCTGACCTCTGAAGGGGTAGAAACCAGAGTGACCCTTACCAGTGCATCAGATCCGTTGCTATAACTCAGTTATCCAGATTAGCACACCATAACGCCAAGGTTGAGAAACCACCCCGGCTAAGCCAGGGTCTTCTGGCAGCAAGTTCTGAAGGTGATGAGAGTTTGAAACCCCTTTTCAACCTCATGGGTTTCTTTCATTACAATACTGAGCCCCAACCCCTTCCTGTCTTAAAATCCTGGTGAGGTGGCACACATCTGTAATTATAATAGAGAGGAGGCTGAAGAAGGAGTTTGGCAAATTAGAGACCTCTCTTGGCTACAGAATGATACCATGCCTTTTTTAACAAAGAAAGAGAGAATAATAAAGCAAAAACAATAATAAAGCAAACAAGCCATAAAGAATTTTGAAACCCTTTATGGAGATGAAAATTCCATGTCCCTTGAGGGGACCATCGGGCACTTACCTTCAGGGATTAGCTCATTTCATATTTGTGTATCTGAGTTCCTTGGATTCTAGAATATATTTGGATAACTCTTTTCTACTACCCACATTTTGAATGACTGGCCTCCTGCTAAAATGTGTCTTATTTGATAATAGAACTGTGGGAAGCTATCCCTTGGGGGCATTTAATATCTCAGTGCTGCTGAGATGGCTCAGTGGTTAAGAGCACTGACTGCTCTTCCAGAGGACCTGGGTCCAATTTCCAGCACATACACAGCAGCTCACAACTGTCTGTAACTCCAGTTCCAGGGGGTTTGACACCTCTGTAACTCCAGTTCCAGGGGGTTTGACACCCTTACATACAGGCCAAACACCAATGTACGTAAAATACATACATAATTAATATATCAGAACTGGCCAATCTTTCACATTACTTAATTTTAACTTCCCTCAAATATGTAAGAGACAGCCATCATCATCATTATCATTCACGTTATGTAGCAGCTTGGTGAATGCCATTCTGTTGTTCCGCCATTAGTCCCTGACAGGGCTTAGACTTGATGTGGCCTCATGTCACAAAGCAGGTGGGTCACCCGCTATAGATAGCAGGGTCACCCGCTATGGAGCAGGTGGGTCACCCGCTATGGATAGCAGGGTCACCCACTGTGGATAGCCATAGATAGACATGGCAGGCAGTAAAGTGTACCCTTACCCACTAAGCCACAAGAAGCCCCTGCCATGGGCTAGAAGGAGTAGACCCCCACATCTAGCTTTAGGAAGCGCCATATGATCTGTACCTGCCTGCAGAAGCATGGCTCGCCTGCGAGCATCGCCACAGTGGATGCTGTCTGTGAACCGCTGTGACTCTTGTGGCATGCTTTGGATTCCCTCAGATCAGTTCATGTTTGTTTTTCTGCCTGCTGGTCCTCTTCTCATAAAATATCCCAGATCCCAATGTCTCTCTGCTGGCCTCTGGCCTGTGTTTATTTGCACATACCCCAGCCCTCACCTTTGAACCCCTTGTCCTCAAGTCTTGCAAACTGTAGACCCTCGTGTGGCTGCTGTTGAAAGCACAGCAGGGGTAAGCCAGCGGGGAAGCACTTCATAAGCAGCCATTGCTATTAGCCAGTGATGTCTCTCCCCCAAGCTTCATCCCTGTGGGCATGCCAGTCCCATGTGTCTCTCACCGTCTCCTCAAGAGGTCTTCAGGAAAGGATCTAGAGTGTTGTGAGTGACAAGGAATAAGCACTTCAAGGGAACCCACACTTGAGACAGGAGTGACACCAATTTGGTCAATTTGGGGGTGCAGCTAAGATTGCATGCCTGCCTCTGAGGCATCCTTTTCTAGCTCTCTAAATATAAGGGGTACAGATTGCATGAGGATTGGGAAGTTTACCTCTTCCCCCAAATCTAAGGGAATACCCTGGGTTAGTGCATGAGCTAGCCCTGAAACTCCTTGGGCAGTCTTTCTGTGTTCTGGGCCTCAGTTTCCCTTTGAAGGGAGGGTTACGTAAAAACTAGTCTCTATGCATCCTTGAAGCTCTCATTGTCTTTGATTCTTGAAGTGCCAGGGGGCTGACTTAGGTGAAACCCATTTGAGTGACTGACATCCCCCTAATTAGGAATCGGCTTTGGTAGTGAACCCACACCTACAAGTCTCCAAATTCTTGAAGAAGAGAACAGAACAATTGGGCATTTAAAATATGTAGCAATCAGTTCTCATGAGCACAGACCTACCAGACCCCAAAGGCTGTAGAGACTGTGGACTGTGTGTGCCTTAGCTGCTTTGTCGTTCTGTCAAACCTTTCTCAGACTTGTTGGGAGGGGGTTCCCTCTTTGAGTCATCTTTCATCCAAGACCCTACCAAGCTCCCTTGGCTTCTCTCTCTGATCACTTACCACGCTGTAGCAAATATAATTTTGTGTCTAAGTACTGAGTTCCAAGAATCTCTCTATGCTCAGCCTATGTTGGTTACCCTGTTGGTTAACACCATACATTTTAAAAGGTTACTGGTAGTGACACCAGAGGACTAAGCCCCACAGCTCCTCTCTGCCCCTTAAGTGCTGTGTGACCTGGGACAAGTCCCAGCCCTTCTCCAGCTTTCTGGTTCCTTACATAGAAAAGGAAAGGACTTGGCTGGATTCTCCAGCTCTGAGGCCCCTACTAGTCTGTGTTGTGTTTCTGGAGAATTGTGTATCTATAGCTGCTGACTGCTCTCTCTTTCTTTCTCTCTCTCCTTCTCTCTCTCTCTCTCCCTCTCACCCACCACCCTCATCTTAGAATGCACTGCTCCCCGCAGGCCTGAGGCAGAAGGATCAGACCACCAAGGCGCCCACAGGCCCCTTTAAAAGAGAGGAGCTTTTGGATCACTTGGAAAAACAAGCGAAGGAATTTAAGGATCGAGAAGACCTGGTTCCCTACACAGGGGAGAAACGAGGTACTAAACAACACAGCTCTCATGAGCTTGTCCTTCCTGAGGCAACACAGAGGACCACTTGTGTGTCCTACCCTGTGTTGGGCCAGATGTACCTGGGCCTCTCTTGTGTCCTTCCTGCCTGAACAGTAAACAGTTTCTTACCCCAAAGCATCATCTGTGGTGTTATATTCAATCAGTTGGGGATGGTTTGAGGAAAAAGACTCACCCAGACAACCAAAATGTCTCCCCAGATCCTCTTTAACTAGGGTGTATTGGTTATTTTTCATCAAAACCTAGATACTTGTAAGGGAAAGAGAAAGCTATTGCTAATGACATCAGAATATGAGACCTAAACAAGGACCATTCTGTGGAAACGAGGAGCAAGGTACCTCGCCCAGATCCCTCTGTTCTGACTCTACTTTCTTTAAAGTCTCTTTTTCTGGCTCTGGTAACAGCCCTCCTTTATCTCTTTTCCCGAGACTCTGCTCCAGAAAAAAACAAGCCATCTAGAAGTCTTCATAGGATCATAGATACACACTCTCCATGACAATCCAAGCTTCAGGTCCTCCCTGGCCTTTTAGAGTATGCCTTCTTGCATGCTCTCTACCGGGTTAGCTGCAGCATCTGTGGACCAGAAGGATAATGAATAGGGTAGACCAGAAGTCTGAGTTCTGTTCTTCAAAATTTACAGACATTTTAATACTGCAGGAACTTTTTACCTGTCCCCAGGCCCTGAGTGCGCTGCCCTGCCACCCAGCTCTATGCTCTCATGGGTGTGTCTAGTAAGAGATGCTGTGGTTAGAAAGAGCCTATAGCCCGGGTTCTACTACTTAGTAGCGATGAGAGCTCAGTGAATTACTTCTGTTTCTGCTTCTGGTGAACTAAATGAGAATATTCCAGCCTCCTGTGACTTTTGGGAGCCCCACCCTGGCACACAGAAAATATTATGGACACATTAGCTATGACTGCCCTGCCCATCACATTCCATCTGTACTGACCTCTCTTTCGGGGACACTGCCCCTGTCTCCTTTGACAAGGTGTACCTCCACTCTCTGCTCCCATCTTGGATGTTTGCCATCTCAGGGACCTGAGTGAGTCTTTCAAAGCTGTTCACATTCTCTCTGATTCTCCATAGTCATCTTCTTCTCTCAGGAGCTGGTCCCTGAGGGTTGGAATGTGGGTGATTTTTGACTACCTGGTAGCCCCAGCTAGCACAGGGGCTAGCCTTCTGTAGTGCTGAGCAGAGCGTGGTCTGAACGTGAGTTATGGGTGATGAATGTTTCCCACTCCAGTGACATACTGCCTTAGCCCACAGGCCCATGAATGTCTTGTATCTTGTCACATCCCCAGTACCCAGCTACACCTTGCACATAAAAGGTGCCTCGTGAGTATTTGTTGAATTAAAGCTCTGTTTTAATTGATTGTGCCCGATTCTCTTCTCAGTCCTCCCACAGGCCCCTATCTACATAAGCCTGCTGAACCTGGGTCTGTGTCTAGAGCTGTCCCCTCTGTGTCCCTGTTGTCAGCAGAGTGTGTGACGCTGTGTGGCTGCCTAATGACAGAATGTGAAAGCACAGAGAGCAGACATTGTGGAGGGAGTCCAACCATTGTCAGCCCTGGGGTTGGAGCTTTTCCAGGCTCCTGGAAGCTAGAAAGTCCAAGAGACTCAAGGGGCATGCGAACCACAAAACTCGAAGAGTGCTGGTCTGGGTAGTAAGAGGGGGCAGCGATGGTGGGGAGGTGGTTTGTGGAGCGGACCCAACAAAGACTGTCCACTCTAGTGATGTTTTCACCCAAGGACCTGTGCCATAAGCAGGGCTGTCTGGCTCCTGTAGTCCCTCCTGCACATTTGAAACCTGAGGAAACAGAGGCTGCTAGAATGTCAGCAGTGGCCCTGAGGGAGCAGTAGAAAAGCTAGAATCCATTATGTTCCCATATGGCGGCAGGCTTAAAGGGTCCAACAGCATCAAGAATGTAATTGGAGTTGGAGACATGACTCGAAGGTGGAATCTGACTTTTCTTCCAGAGGACCCAGGTTCAATTCCCAGCACCCACATGTTGATTCACAAATGTCCATAACTTCAGTTCCAGAGGATCCAGTGCCCTCTTCTGGCTTCCAGGGGCACCAAGCATGAATACAGTGCACAGACATCCATTCAGCCAAAGCCCCCATACACATAAAATAAAGCAATAATAGTATTTAACAGAATATAATTGATGGTAGCTGAAATTCTTATGGATTAAATAAGTAGAGATCTCCACAGAGGGGCTAGGGCCAGAGGTATCTCATGCCATTAGCTCAGGCTTTACTGAGAATTTAACCCCCCACACTGGGCCCATAGCTAGCTTAGGCTGAGGAGAAATAATGCCCAGTCACCCCAAGATTCTATAAGATGTGCTGGGAGCCATGCATCTGTGTAAACGTCCTGGAGAATTTGGAGCAGGAGTCACTCACATTCAAATGGGGAGGTCAGAATAGAATTCCATGCAAGATATTTTCATTAGAATTCGATTTGGCTGCATATGCTAGGAAATTGCATAAATAGAAATGACAGATTAAAAAATTAAAGGCTGATTAGCCATCTGCCCAGTGCCAGGAATCAAGGTCCTCTGGCTTTTCTTCCTGTCTCCCGTATAATATATCTTTATCTTCATGCCCCATGTAGCTGCTGAGTACTAGCCATTCTAATGCTCACATTCCAACTAGGGAGAGAAAGAGAAGAAAAGAAGGTTAAATCCCTCATATGAGGATCATAGAGTCACATGATCGGGGAAGGACCTGTAGTAGGGGGCTAATAAACCACGGGTCTTAACTATTTATTGAATGTTCATTTACACACTGCATCAGTCATGTCCACAGAGGAGCTACAGCCCCAGCTCTTAGGCATTTTCTTTTCCTTGTACGTTTCTCCCCACCTCACTGTACATTTTCCCCCTATGATTGTATAGTGTGCTTTGCTTGCAGAGGTAAGTGATATTTGCTATAAGAAGAAAACAAAGTAATTTTTTTCCATGGAAAATAAACATTGATCCCATGCTGGGACTGGGGGCAGGGCTTCTAGACAATTCTCTCCCTATTCTTTTTGTTTTTCCCAGTCTGTTTCTGTGGACTGGCTTATTCTGAGTATCACCTACAAGTGAAACCAAACTCTCTCTCTCTCTCTCTCTCTCTCTCTCTCTCTCTCTCT